>VSTD030000592.1:0-15281 GCA_008808055.3 Sporobolus alterniflorus
AGCATCTTGGTGGGCCGTTCAGCAGTGGCACTGGGGAGTTATTGTTTGCTGCAGTTTTCCACAGCCTGTCACTTACAGGAGGCAGGATCAAGTAATGCAAGTTCTGCTATACTCGATCAAGTGCTCAATTACAGTGTTGTTTGGGGACAAGCAACATATTTTGGCGGGGCGGTAATACACCCGGCTGGGCCAGTGGGCTTTGTAAGCGTGAGTGGGTGTGGCCCATGACCGGTCTTTTTAACACCACAACTCGGTGACGAGGGCAACGAAGAACAGAATAGAAACTGGGTTTCATCCCCATCCTCGTCTTCCTTGCGGAGCAGCAATTCAGGCGAGCTCGTTGGTCGTCTCGCTACTATCCACGTGCTCATGTCTCAGAGTAGCTCCCCGGTGGCCACGGGTCATGACACCGAGCCTTGTCGAGCGTCGCAAGTCACCGTCGTCTAGCAATACACCATCGCCTGGAACTGCCTCGTGTCGTGCCAGCAACAATGCCGCTGTTGTTGAAGCGCTGCGTCGGAGCTATGTTGGAATAGATATCCAGAGTCCATTGTTGTATGGAATAGAACCGAATCCTGAAGAGATAGAACTCGAATAAAACTTGTATTAGAAAAGGATTCGGTGCTAACCCGGCTGTGTCCAGTTGTAACTTGTAATGCCTCCTTGGCTATATATTAACAAGACCTTGCGACTCCCTGCATCAAGAGGAGATCGCTTCATTATTTTACATGGTCTTTAGTGCTATCAAAATCTCTGTTAAGAGGTGGCATAGTCATTTAGATCATTCCACTCGATGTTGTTCGTCATATTGTGTCCAATAATAACTTGTCATGCACAAGCTTTGATTCTAGTGGGCCGGTCTAATAACCTTCCTCATTTTTTGTCCTTAATAAAAAAGAAATAGGGGTGAAATTCGATAAACGTGTCATTATCCAAGGTAAAATGATGAATCGAAATAAGATTCTTATGGGTGGAAGGAACATGCAAAACATTATCAAGGATAAGATTGCGACCGGAATAATGATTTTACCAATACAATTAATGTTCATACCTAGGCTATTTGCAGCATGGACCTGATCAGAGCTGGCATAGCGGTCATGCATGGTGAGTTTGTCCAAGTCCCTAGTGATATGATCCGTGGCATTGGAGTCCGTATATCAATTATTGTCAAAGCTAGAGGATGAGGCAGCTGCAGCAGTACGAGGTTCAGGAATATAGTCCTCCTCAAAACGGTGCCAACAGTTGTTAGCGGTGTAACCAATCTTGAGACATACTTGCCATTGGGATCGTGAGGAATTGCCGTCGGAGCCACGACCCGTTCGTCCGCCACACGACGATAGTCCGCGGCCTCTGCCACGGCTGTTGCCTCCTGGCTCACTGCCCCGAATCTGCCTCGTGATGCGTCTCCGTTAATTGGGTCATCTGCGCCAGCGCCTGCCTCCTGCGACAACGCGACAGGGCCCAGCACTGCGGCTCGGGCGCTGACTGATCTCCCAGGTGTGTCCGCAGTACCTGCCGTGCCCCTGGCACTGCTATCTCCTGGGGATTCATCCCACGTGCAACATGACGCGGTTCGTGATGCACCTGTGCCTGCGTCTGCTCCAAGTACAGCTGACATTGTATATGCCTCCACTTCCGTGCCGGACCCTGCAGACATATTAGCTCCGGTTCATGCGCCAGGATCTTCTGTGCCTTCAGCTCCTTCACCTATACGCACCAGGCTTATGGATGGCATTAGGAAGCCTAAAATTTTCACTTATGGCACCATACGGTATGCAAACCTCACCTCTTCTGCTGAACCTTACAATGTACAGGAGGCCCTCTCTAATCCTCAATGGAAGGCTGCCATGGATGATGAATATGCTGCTCTTATGCGGAATAAAACTTAGAGACTGGTTCCACCTCAACCCGGCCGAAATGTTATAGATTGCAAATGGGTTTATAAGATCAAGTACAAAGCAGATGGTTCTATTGAGCGACATAAAACCCGTCTTGTTGCAAAAAGTTTCAAATAATGTCTTGGCATTGACTGCGATGATACTTTTAGCCCTATGGTCAAGCCTGCTACTATTCAACTGGTTTTATCTCTTGCCATGTCACAAGGTTGGGCCCTTCATCAGCTGGATGTCCAGCACACATTTCTTCACGGTGTTCTAGAGGAAGAAGTCTTTATGAAGCAACCTCCTGGCTTTGTTAATGCTGATTTTCCCTCTTATCGTTGCAAGCTTGACAAAGCTCTTTATGGATTAAAGCAAGCTCCACACGCCTGGTATTATCGCTTAAGTGATAAATTATAATCTCTTGGTTTTCTTCCTTCCAAGGCCGATATCTCTTTGTTTCATTATCATAAGGGCTCCACTACTATGTTTCTTCTTGTCTATGTGGATGATATCATCGTTGCGAGTTCTTCTAATGTCGCGGTTGAAGCCTTGTTGAGCAATTTGAAGTCTGATTTTGCCTTAAAGGATTTGGGACCATTAAGCTATTTCTTAGGGATTGAGGTTACACAAGTAGCCGATGGGATTTGTCTGAGTCAAACAAAATATACCTCAGATCTCTTACAACACACCGGCATGCTTTCCTATAAGCCGGCTCCCACACCAATCCCGACTACATGAAAGCTTTTGGCACATGAGGGGGAAGCACTATCAGCTGAGGATGCCACCAAATACAGAAGTATCATTGGTGCATTGCAGTATCTTACATTTACTCATCCTAATATTTCATTCTTGGTGAATAAAGTTTGTCAATATCTTCATTCCCCAACATCTATTCATTGGACAACAGTTAAGAGGATTTTACAGTTCTTGAAACATACACTCAGATCTGGTCTTCATATTCGTGCATCGCCATCTACAATGGTTAGTGCCTTCTCCAATGCCGATTGGGTAGGATGTGCAAATGATAGGAAATCTACAGGGGGATTTGCAGTGTTTCTAGGGCTAGACTTAATTTCATGGTGTGCTAAGAAACAAAAGATAGTGTCTCGGTCAAGTACAGAGGCAGAATATAAAGCCATGGCAGATGCAACCGTAGAGATTATATGGGTTTAGTCAGTTCTTCAGGAACTTTGAGTCCCATATTCAAAAAGTGCAAGACTTTGGTGTGATAACATGGGAGCAAGATATCTAGCATCAAATCTGATCTTTCATGGCAAGATGAAACATGTTGAGGTTGATTATCATTTCGTTAGGGATCGCGTGGTCAAGAAATTACTCGGGGTCAGGTATATTTCAACCGACGATCAAGTAGCGTATGGATTCACTAAATCATTGTCACAAAGAAAGTTACTTGAATTTCAGCGTAATCTCAACTTAATCAAGTTGTGATTGAGAGAGGATGTTGGAATAGATATCCAGAGTCCATCATTGTATGGAATAGAACCGAATCCTAAAGAGATAGAACTCAAATAGAACTTGTATTAGATAAGGATTCGGTGCTAACCCAGCTGTGTCCAGCTGTAACTTGTAATGCCTCCTAGGCTATATATTAACGAGACCCCGTGACTCCCTGCATCAAGAGGAGATCGCTTGTTCATTATTTTACAAGCTAGGCATCCCTGAGCCCTCCTCCACTATGCTACTCCCCGATGTTGAAGTTGCACCGGAGTCGACCATCCATGAGCCCTCATCCGCTGACCGAAGTTTTTCTCCCCGCTCCCCTGCTCCCATGATCCCCTGATTTCTCCATTCTTAGCCATCAAAAATCAAATCATATCTGTTCAAAAGCAAAGTCAAGAGGATCCGGAGCCTCGCCGCCCCGGAGGAATCTCGGTGGAGATCCCCCAGGGGCGCGTGCGAGCTCGGTGTGTTCGAGTGGTGAGGAACCTTAGGGTTCCGGTGGAGTGGGTTATTAGAGGAGTGCTGACATCTGATTCGGGTGATTTTGATATTAGAGGGAGGCACTATGATCACGGATGAGGCGGAGTGTAGTCGATCCATGAAATTGAGGTGTTCTAGGAGGGTCAATCCGCAAGTAGGGATGGATGAGAATTCAGGGTGGGCTCATTTCAGGATTATCCAAGCACAATGGTTACTGCAAACCCCTCCTATGCATTTATGGCTAAAGGAATGCCAATTGTGAAAAGTGAAATCTAGAAGATTGACATTGGTCCCTGCTGTGGAGAAGGGGAACTTTGCGGATGTCAAGTTCCAGGTCGAAGAGATTCCTGCACAGATAAAAGAGGATGTATCCTTGCTGGATCGAGGAAGATCAAGAGATGGATCAATGGAATTGATGAACTTTATCCTAGATTGTGCGAGCGGGGATTCTTGCCTGATGACAGCAAAGGAAATTGAAGTTAAGATGGGCTTTGACTGGGAATAGGCTGAGAAAGGCCCACATGTAATGGGAAATCCACATACCAAAAAAAAGTTGTGATCGTCAGGGGATAGCCTGTGGCGATGGGTGTGAATAAGGAAAGGGGTCACCTACTCGGAGGGGTTAGGGTTTACGGCTCGGGCGAAGGAAGCTAGGCGATTTGGGTCAAGTGCTCGCCGGATCATCCATTCGGTGGAGCACAAGGTCGACCGTCGGTCCTTTGCGAAGGTGGTGAAGGGTGGTGTCATGCATCGCCAACAGGGAAGGTGAGGACAGAAGCCCGGTAGAGCATAGAGAAGAGTTTCGTAGAGAGGGGGACTTTAGGAGAGCTCAGAGGCAAGAAGGTGAGAACATCAATCCAGCTCTTAGAGGGGGTGGTGGAAACCCTAGGTTCCACGACAACCAGTTTGGGCATGATATGGGTCAGAGTGGTGCTAATAGGAATACTGGATATGGGGATCAGTTTAGAGGGGGTGTCCAAGGTAATCGTGCTGGGAACTTTGGTGGTGGTTTTAAGAGAGGGCAGGATGATAGAGAGGGGGTTGTGGAGATAAGAGATTTTGATTTGTGATCTAAGCTTAGGAGAGATCAGGATTTCCCTAAGGGTGGGGGTGGGCCCTCTCATTGTTTCAATTGCAACCATGATGGACATTACACCAGGCCTCATGCCCCAACCCCCCATTCTATTATAGCTACAAAAAGGATGGTCACCGTGCTATGAATTGCCCAGCAAAGAAGGGGATGAATCTCAGATTGTGTGGTTTTGGCATGCCTGGGCAAGGATTTTATAACATCCAGTTTCGTGAGGAGAAGGGCAATGAACAACTGAAATCCTTCCCTGGTTTGCTAACGTTGTTTGAAGGAGTTGCAAGTGAGGAAATTGTGGAAACATAGCTGAATTACCTTTTCAAGGGGAGGACTAGTTGGACCATTTCCCAATTGGGTGACATGGAGTTCCTTTTGCATTTTCCATCAGAAGAGCTTAGGTTTGAATTAACTAAGTTCAAGAGCTTTGAATTTGCTACTGCTCCCATCAAGGCAAAAGTTGAACCTACATCCCTAGATAAGGAAGCTGTTAGTGTGCTTGAGGAGGCTTGGGTGAAGGTTACAGGATTCCCAGCCAAAGCTTAGAAAAAGATATAATTAGGGAGATTTCATATCTGGTGGGTGATCCAATAGAGGTGGATGAAGATAGTTTGTTGAAGGGCAGGGTTGTTAGAGTGAAAGTGTTGTGTAAGGATGCATTAAAAATTGAGGGTTCAACCTTGGTCTATTTCAACAGGCAGGGTCACTTGATCACTTGGTGGAGTGAGAAGTTGGAAGCTATGAAACCAGGAAAGGCCTTGGGCTTAAAAGCCTAAAAAATTGATAGACACAAAGACTTCTCAGATGATGAAGGTGAGAAGGAGGATTCCTCTAGCAGTCATGACTCTGGTTTTGCAAGAATGGCTAAAGAACAGAAAGAGGAAGTAGAAAATGATGAAGAAAAATGAATCAATCCTCTGCTGGCTCAAAACAGAGACCTCGTTGTCAGATAGAGGACACTGTCTTCAAGCTATCACGGTCTAATCCTGAGACAGCAAAAGAGGTGGAACCCCCAATGTATTTCACCAGAGAGGATGAGGTTGACTATGAAGATTCTCTAGAGAAAGAGAAATAGGAGATGGAAAAGTTGGATGCCTATTTTGAGGAAAAGACTAGCAAGTTGTCTGCATTAGTTAAGTTCCAGAAGGAGGGGGCTGACTTGATGGAAATTGATGGCAAGGGAGAGCTTAGAGATGAGAACATGGCTGGTGGAGAGGTGGAGAACTTAGATGATGATGAGGAGGACCTAGACTAGTTTAAGATTGTGCACCATAAGAAAGGGACTGTCAGGAAAGTGTTGAGGACAAGTGAAAGGGTGGGGGACAAAAATGCAAAGATCCTGGAGAAGGCTACTAGCAAGAAGGAAATGGACCTCAAAGGTACATTGCCATCTCACTCAATTCTCAATTCTTTTGACCATCTTCATTTTGTTAGTATAGCCTCTACTAGTGGTATTGTCCTGGGTAATGAAAATGTGGTAGAAAGAGAGGTGGTAGATATATTGCTGGCAAAAGAGAGAGCTCAAACTATGTTGGCTGAAGCTAGAATGAGAAGAGAGGAGGAAAGGAAAAACAGAGAGAAGACTCTTCAAGTGATGAATTTAGAGTGTGATGAGGAGAATGTGGACTTGGAAGAAGGGAGTGGTACAGAGGTATCTCATGAAGAGAGGGGCAGCTCGGGTTCTAGTTAGGAGAGTGGGAAAATGAGAAAACCTAGGAAGGTTGTGCGCAAGAAGAGGGTTGGTAACTCTATAAAGAAAAATCATGAGGATCCTGTGTTGGAATATAAGAGGGTTGGGTAGTAGAGGCAGAAGGAAGCAACTTAAAGAGTTGGCGGCAAGTCAAAATGTAGATGTGACCTGTCTTCAAGAAACAATGAAAGAGAGTTTCTCTATAGCTAAGCTGAGGGGTTTGGTGGCTGGGCAGAACTTTGCTTGGAATTGGACTGCTTCTGCTGGCCACTTAGGGGGGACACTACTGGGAGTTAAATAGGGTGACTTAGATGCCGTGGTTATGGATGAGGGGGTGTTCTTTTCAAGTATGTCTTTAGAGAATAGAAAGGACAAATTCTGTTGGGAGATTATAAATGTGTATGGCCCTATGAGGGAAGAGAAAAAGGTGAATTTTTACAGGAGCTTTACAAAAAATATGAGGTGTCAGATGCCCATTGTAATTTGTGGGGATTTCAACATGATTAGATACAACCATGAGAAGAGTTATGGGGCTTCACACAACATTTGGATGGATATGTTTAACAATTTTATAGAGGATACTACCCTGAGAGAGATCAAAAAAGTGGGAGGGAGATTTACTTGGATTAATAAACAGAGGGGCCCAGTGATGAGCAATTTAGATAGATTCTTTGTGTCTAGAGATTGGGAGCAAAGATACCCTAAGGTGCTTGTGAGGACCTTGACTAGAGTGGGCTTAGATCATAATCCAATTTTGCTAGATGATGGGGTGGAGTCTACTTAAAGGTCTAAAGTGTTTAGGTATGAATGAGCTTGGTTAGCTAGCTCTAAATTTAGAAATAAATTAATTGAGAAATGGCCAGTCAGGGAGGGAGAGGAAATACAAGATTACTATAAGAAGATGAAGAAACATTTGAGACAGTTAAGCAAAGGGGTAGGGGTCAAATATAGATGGTCAAAAGAAAAAGGAGAAGAAAGAATTGTTGAAAAAGATAAAATAATGGATGAGAAGGCAGAAAACCAAGGTCTGTGTGAGGAGTCGAGGAGAAGGTATGAATTAGAGGGGGGAGATGGAAGAAGTCCTGGCTTATGAAGAACAAATCTGGAGATAGAGGTGTAGTGAGCAGTGGGTGCTGTTGCGGGACTCTATTACTGGGTTTTTCCACGGGGTGGCTAATGGGAGAAGGAGAAAATATAACATTTTTGCTTTGAAGACAGATGAGGGGGAGGTTTCTGATTTGAAGCTGCTGAGATCCCATATTGAAAGGTATTACAAGGACTTGTTTGGAGAAGAAGAGAGAGGGCAAATCAGACCGAGAGATGATTTGTGGGTGGGGCAGGGATGCTTGAATGAGCTTGAGGCTACTTCCCTGGTGGAACAATTTTCAGAAAAGGAGATCAAGGAATCTCTAGATGAGATGAAAGCCAATTCTGCTCCAGGCCTTGATGGGTTTACAGTGAGTTTTTTTAAAAGCTTTTGGGAGCAAGTTAAGGGTCCGGTGGTGGAGATGTTTGATAAGTTTTATAGAGGGGAGCTGAATCTAAGGAGACTAAATTATGGGCTAATCTCTCTTATCCCCAAATCTAAAGAGGCCAATACAATCAAACACTATAGGCGTATCTGTTTGTTGGGTGTAGATTATAAATGGTTTACAAAAGTTCTAACTAAGAGATTGACTAGAGTGGCTGAACTAGTAATCAGCACAACCCAGACAACATTTATCCCGGGAAGGAACATTCTAGAGGGGGTGGTGGTCCTTCATGAGACATTACATGAAATTTGGAAAAAGAAAAAGAGGGGGGGTCATTATGAAACTTGATTTTGAGAAGGAATACGACAAAGTTCAGTGGTCCTTTTTGTTTGAGGTGCTGGAAAGAAAGGAATTCCCAGAGAAATGGATCCAGTGGATTAAGCAAGTGGTGAGTGGTGGAAGAGTGGGGATAAACTTGAATGGTGAGCCTGGAGAATTCTTTGGAACCCACAAGGGGTTGAGGCAGGGGGCCCTTTGTCCCCCCTGTTGTTCAACCTAGTGGTAGATGCTCTGACTTCTATTCTAAGGAAGGGAAGTCAGGAGGGGTTGATAAAAGGGTTAATCCCTGAGTTGGTGGATGGGGGGCTGACTCATCTCCAATACGCAGATGATACAATAATTTTCTTAGAGGCAGAGGAGGCAAATGTTAAGTTTCTGCTGTACTGATTTGAGAACATGTCTGGGATTAAGATTAATTATCAGAAGAGTGAGGTGATTGTTCTAAGAGCCTCCAAGGAAGAAAGCTCTCAGATTGCTAGATGGTTGAACTGTAGAGAGGGTTCTTTACAGATGAAATATCTGGGGGTGCCTATCAGTGACAAGATGTTATTTGCAGCTGACTTGATGGAGATTGAGGTTAAGGTGAAGAAAAGGCTACCTTCATGGCAGGGGCTTTAGCTTTCGTCTGGGGGAAATCCATTTTAATTGAGAGTTGTTTGAGTTCCCTTCCAAATTATATAATGGGCTTTTATATGCTACCTGGTCAGGTGCATCAGAAGATAAAGTCAGCTAGGGCTAGATTCTATTGGGGCTCTGGGGAAAAGAGAAATATCATATGGTCAAGTGGGAGGGCCTGGCTAGACCTAAAGTGTTTGGTGTGTTGGGATTCACTGGCATGAGGCTGATGAATCAATGCCTACTTTCGAGATGGATAATTAAGTTAGAGAGAGGGGATAGTGATATTTGCTCCGCTTTATTGAGGAAAAATACCTAAAAGATAGAGGTTTTTTTGTGTTTCTCCAGTCGGGGGGGGGGGGGTCAGTTTTGGAGGGGTTTGCATGAGATAAAATACACCTGTCAGAAAGTCCTAAAATATGTGGTTGGCAATGGGAGGAAAATCAGATTTTGGAAAGATGTGTCGCTGGGGCATTGCCCTCTAAGGATAAGGTTTAATAAGCTATATGAAATCTCAAGGGAACAAAAGTGGGTGGTTGCCTGTCCTATAGGGTGATGAGATTAAGTTATCTTTCAGAAGAAGACTGGGGGACTTGAAAATTAAAGAATGGGAGGAGTTGGAGGAGTGTCTTAGCAGGGTATATTTGACAGATGAGGATGATACAGTTAGATGGGCATTGACAAAGAATGGGCAATTTTCAGTTGCATCTTTATATAAACATTGTGTTTTTTCAGGAGTGATAGATATGAGGATAGAGTTGTGGCATTCAAAAATCCCCCTGAAAGTGAATTTTTTTGTTTGGTTGGTATATCAAAACAGGGTTCAGACTGCTAACAATCTCATTAGGAAGAAATGGAAATGAGGCATCAAATGTAGGCTATGCCTAGGGGGCTGAATCTGTGGACCATTTGATTTTTGAATGCCCTCTAGCAGGCTTTGTGTGGAGTGTGATCAAGGAGGGAATGGGGTGGGGAAGAACCCTGAAAAGTGTTAAGGAATTTAACGATGAGTTTCTTTTAAAGAGGGGGGCATAAAGATAATGGGGTTTTATTTTTCTTGTTTGGGGCGGTGTGGTGGACTCTATGGCTTAATAGGAACGATTGGGTTTTTAGAAATAAGTTAGTGTCTTCTCCTAATGCGGTCTTACATAAATTGTTAATTTTCATGCAGCGGTGGACGATCTTGAGTTCGGTGGCGGCTCCGGGCGAGTTGGGAAGGCTTATTGACGCAATCAAGGCGCACATTCCCCAGGAGGCCGCGACCGGGGTGGGCTAGCTGGAGCGAGGAGGAGACTGATGAGGGCGACAAAATGGAATTTTGGGATGCTTGTATCTTTGATGTTGGAGTGTGTTTAGAGTGGATAGAGTTTGGATGACGTTGTGTGTTTCTGGGCTGTAGGGGTCACATTTTCGTGCGTTTCGTTGTAAAACTGGTAACCCCAGTCTAACGGTTCTGCCGTGGCGCTTTCAATAATGCAGGCCAATGCCTTTGGTCTTATTTCAGAGAAAATAACTGTGGGGATGAAATAAATCGTACGGCATAAATAAGAAATTTAGAAGCAGAAATCATACGTAGCAAAATCTACAGAATTTCTGCGTGAATAGGGTGCGCAAGTGAATAAAAGAGTCCGATAAAAAAAACGATGATTCTACTCGACTCCACCGGACAATATTTGGGAAGAAAATCCATTGCAAAACATCTTTTGGATCGGGGGACTACGACTCCACCCGATTATATAAACAATTTTTGGTCCAACCGGAAGACCTAAACAAGGAATTTGCGGGGAAATTTTGCGGGAAACAGTACCTAGGATTCGAGCCGATACAATAGAAAATCCTAACGAGGGATAAATCGAAAATCTTAATCGCGGCAAGGAGATATGGGATTTAGCGGCGTACCAGGAGGACGGCGAGGAGCTCCCTGGATGAAGAAGCGACACGCTGCGACCCGGCTTGCCGAGCAGGAGGGGCAGCTTACCGCAGGAAGCAGCGGCTAGCCGAGCGGAGATGGCCGATTTGGCGATTCCGGCGGATGTGAGCTGGGATTGGGGTGGCGGCGCGGTAGGGAAACACGAACGCGGGCGAAGGATCATAGGAACCTAAGTATCACCAAATTTCACGAACTTCGTTAATAGCGGTCGAAATTCGATCTAAATTCAAATTTTAAATTTGACAAGGTCAAAAACTAGTACACTAATTAAAATTATCGGTTTATCAGTACCGAAAATGATAAACTGACCGACAGATTTTACTATTTATAAATTCAATTTTTTAAGAAATCATTACAAAAATTAGAAAATTTACTAAAAAAATTAGAGAAAATTCTAAGCGTTATGGTGAAGAAAGTTTTTCAAATATGCATCATTTGATTGGCTAAAATTCAAATTTTATCAAATATCACAAAGGGGCCACATGGCTTAGACGCTGGTACCCTTGGAGCTGATATTTCGAGCATCAGTGGAGAGCGGAATGGGAAATTGAACGGTTTTCAAGAAAACCGAGTGGCTTTCGATGAAAACCAGCCAAATTTCTTTTTTTCACGATTTTCAACATTTTTACTTCACCGAATTTTCTAGGACGCGTTACTTCGAATGTTTTAATTCTGTTTTGACAAAAAATCTTGAAATAGACTCTAGTTTTTTATAGAATTTTTTATTTCAATTTTTTGATTTTTTTGAAAATTTCAAATTTGATCGATCGATTTTCGTTAAACCGGTAAAACATATCCCCACCGATTTTACTGTTTTTCATAAAAACTGGCCAGTTTTCATAGAAGTTGCAATCCATGCTTGTGACCTTGTGGCATAGTTGAGAGCATAAGGTAGTTTTTTCTTTTTTATTATTTATGTTCTTTAATTTTTTTCTTCCTTTATTTTTAGCTGGTAATGCTCATTATGTTTCTTTGAAACAGAAACGGATGGTTTCTCCCCTTTCTACCCTCCATGCACCCCTCCCTCCTCCTCCCTTGGCACAGCCATCGAGGTCATCGTCATCGATCTCATCTTCTTGGAATGACGAGCTCGCTGCTTTTGTTCCCCCATCCCCTTCCCGTGGGCAGGTGATTGAGGATAGACATTAGAGAAAAGCAGTGGTCCTCGAGACGGGAGACGATCTGTCACATTTGAAGATGCATGGACCGTGAGGTGAGATCGAGCCCGGTCAGGGGAACTGGAGTGCCTCACCGATTGAAGAGTCCCTACAAGGATCGCACGGGAACCATTCGTGTTAGCTGGGCCGGTGGTTGCGTGGCCTTCTCAGATGGTCACCAGGTGTCGACATCTCAGTGAGCATGGAACCTGGGTCAGGTTAAGTGCCTGACCCTGCTTCCCCGCTCGGTGCAACAGAGGAAGGTGAGGTGGAGAATTTCTTTGGGCAACTATGGTTTGTCCCTCTTCCTAGGCAACCTAGGGTTAACTAGATTCTCCCCAACCTCTTCTGGATTCAAAAGGATCTCTGGGAGGTGAGGTAGTTCAAGGCTGAGGATTGCTTCCCTGCTCGATCTAGTGATACACTGTTGCCGGAGCCGAAGATTGGGTCATTCGCTAGGGATTTCTGGGGTCGAGGTTTGTGTGATTCCTTTAGAGATATTGTGGTTTGTGGTATGGCGGGGCATGCTAATAGAGGTTGAGGGTGAGGCCGTGGTAGCAGGCTTGAGAAGGAGTAGTGGGGGTGACCCAAATTGGTGGAATCAGGGCTTGCACCAAGCTCCATTCCCCCCTCCACCCCATTTCCCTCCTTAGTATCCTCCCCGTTACGAGTTCTATCCACATCCACC
Organism: Sporobolus alterniflorus; assembly: GCA_008808055.3. Lineage (NCBI taxonomy): Eukaryota > Viridiplantae > Streptophyta > Magnoliopsida > Poales > Poaceae > Sporobolus > Sporobolus alterniflorus. The sequence continues at coordinate 12,797 of VSTD030000592.1, forward strand.
CCCTTTACCTCATCCAGGTCCAGGCCAGGGTCCTCCAGTGCATCAGGGTCATCCGCAATAGGTGTTCCAGAGAGGAAATTAGTTTCGGGCAGAGGCCTAGACAGAATTTCCCCCAAGGGAATAGACCAAAGGCAGGACCTAGGCCGAAGATGGTGGAAGAAAAACCTAAGGAGGTGTCTGGGCCAGAGCTTGAGGGTGATACTCATGCTAATCCAACCCTAGAGACCGCGGAATAGGCAAATGTCACATGCTTCAATTGTGTTGAATGGGGATATTTTAATACTGACAGTAAAGAGCCTAAAGTATGTTTCATCTGCTAGATTGCTTCTCATGTAGGAAGAGATTGTCTAGAGTGGAAGAAGACCTTGGAACCAGCCCAGTACTTAGGGAGTGCTGCTCAGGGCTTGGGGTTCTTCCATGTGGATGTAGTTGAAGATTCGGTTATAGGGGATATCTGAAATTCTTGAACAATTGTGCCATTCTAATAGTTGAGGAGGGTCTGATTGATGAAGAAGAGATTGTGCTCAGTCTGCAAAAGCTCTTTGATTCACAATGGCATTGGCAACTTAAGGAAATTGAGGAGTTTAAGTACCTAATGAGGTTTCCATCACATAAGCAGATAACTTCTACTCTGATTTCTGATACTACATATTTCAAGGTGAAAAAGGAAGGTGTTCTGGTTTCTCTGAAAGCCTGGACTGGAGACATTGATCCCAATGATACTCTAGATGATGTCTAGGTGCAAATTAGGGGAGTGCCTCCTAGGTGGAGCAATTGGAGAACCGACATGCAGATTTCCTCGTCTCTTGGCAAGATTGTAACATTCCATAGTTCAAACCCATGTAATCTCACTCTTTTCATGGATGTAATCAAGGGTTTGAATCAAATTTGTAAGAGTTCAATCAAATTCTATCCAAATTCAATGAGTAGAGCTGATTTCTAATTTTTATTTGAATTTTGCATACCTTTGGTCAAAGTGTTGAATACAAAGTTGCTCCAAATGTTCTAAGCTACCTCCAGGAAAATTTTCATATTTTTATGAAGCTCCTAAGTATATTTCCTATTTTCTTTTGAATTCTGTGTTGATTGGAAAATAGATTTCAGAAAACCAAAAACATTTCTTCCTTTATGACCCAGACCCGCCAACCGCTCCACGAACCTGACCCATGGAGCGACGCCCCTCTCTCTGCGCCGCTGTCGCCTGGGCCCGTGGGCCGTTGCGGCCCACCTGTCAGTCAGCTTCCTCCCTCACACAACCCGTGTGTTAGGAAAAATTCCCCCCCAAATCAGCCATCACGCTCGGCACGCTGCCGTGCCCGCCCATGTGTGCTTACCACTGGGAATCCGAGGCACACCTCTCCTGCCAACCCCTCAGCACACTCGCCCATTGTCTCTCCCCTTCGGCCGATGTACGTGCATGGCTTTTTGCATCGACTTGCCTCTCGCGTGCACCTGGCCGCTGTCGACTGCCTACAACTGCTGCTGCCGCTTGTTGGCTAGCGCCGTGGTGCCTTGGCCAGCCGCTTGGTCAAGGCTTTTGTTGCTTAACAATTTTGCCAAGCAACACAAGGTGATTATTTCTTGAATTTTACTCCAAGCAGCGACAAGTTTACTCGACAAATTGGCAATGGGACAATGAAAAGAAGTAATAGATGTAAACAAGCAAAAGTGAATGACAACTGAATGTGTATCTTTTTTTCTATATCCTTCCTCTCATTTCCTAATCTTACTTATACCTTAAGACTCTATAACTCTCAAACAAACTTAACTAATCACCGACCAAATCCTAACAAACACGCCTTGCTTTTCTCTCACATTGGTGTCCCTTTATTCTTGATAATCCTCAGCGATATCCACCTACCCGGCCGTGCCTCCTTATTCAGGTTAACGACGCTTCCGGGTCCCCTTTTCCTTGCCTCCAGCTGCTTCACATCGTTTTGGCAAGTACGCGCATCGCTGCATGACTCACACCAAGCAGTGACCAATACCCGGCAACATGCATGCATGCATCGCACGCCTCTTTCCTCGCTTCATGTGCCCGGGTTTTCTTGCCTTTCCATGCACCAGGCGCACCGTACGCAGTCTTCGTTGGCCATCACGCTTGAACATTTTCCTCAATACCTATGCACGGGCTGGCACTGTATGCGATCTTTCTTGAAGCTCATGCCCATCCGCTCCTGTTTTCAGTGCCCACGTACTGGCTTTGCTTCCTACATGCAAACAATGAAACAAATTACCTTTGCTTTTGAACTCGGCTTGCTGAGACCATTTAGCCGAATTAAAGTACAAATCAACTCGGTTTTTCCTGCGCCCACATAACCGAATTAGGGTGCAAACACATGCCTTGTATGCTTTCCTTCAAGTATGATCTTCCTCCTCCTTTTTCGCTTCCACACTCGCTCTTCTTCTGGCTTCATAAACCAAGCTAAGCCTCTTGCCAAACACTAGGGTAGTATCTCTTCAAATACTTCCCCATTGAGTGATT
>VSTD030000593.1:0-15276 GCA_008808055.3 Sporobolus alterniflorus
AGTCGTACAATATTTTTATTTAAATACAAGACACTTCAACACGACCATAAAACTAACTAACATGACGATAAGGGTTCCCAACATTAGATTTACAAGTGACTCACACTCAGTCATACTGCTAGCCTCTACAACTATAACATCACTCTAGATAGGTAACTAACTCCAACGGAATCGACTTGGTTGCGGACGCCTTCTACTCAAACTCCACGGACACGTAGTCTGGATCAGCTGCTAAATACACAATAACAAACAGGTGAGTACAAACGTACTCAGCAAGTCTCACCTCGCCAGTCAGGGAGGTGATAAACAGATAAGTAATACTATGATCAATAAAATATGACAATGATAATTTATATAACAACGATAATAACCACAAGAATATGCTCAGATCATCATAATATCCATATGCATGTCTAAGAACTCAATCACCATGCAACATACTCTACGTGTGAGGACCACATTGTAATCTGTCCTATACTGAGAACACAACCATTCAAATGGATTTCTAACTCTGCAGAATTTGTACACTTTACCCATAAGTCGGAACCGCTCAACACGGTCCGAACATAGGCGACACCGAAATAGCCAGTGTGATTAGCCTATGCCCTACCCATACAGAGTCGAGTGGCTGTACGAACCAAGGTTAGGTGAGATGTCAACATAACCATAGTCCTTAATTATTAACATTCTCATCTACTCAAGTCTATCACCACGATAGTGCTTGAGCGTAAGACTACACCAACAGTAGCGCCTACACAACCTCAATCATACCCATCATCTGAATACTCCATCATTAACCATATAACTCATGCATTCAATAATCAAGTGATTATCATATAGCAAATACATATTTATGTCAAAACATATACGAATAACAATATGTGAGCAAGACACGATACATATATCTATGAGCAATGCAAGTAATAATGCAATAATTATCCTAACCAGGCTCTACTAGCAACAATCATATATATATATATATATGAGCAATATGATCAATAGGTTTAGTGAAACTTACCTTCGTCTTCGCTCAGGTGCTCACCATCAGTTGTCATGTCGTTAGGAACGTTCAGTTCCTCCTCTGAGATCACCTCTTTATCACGTCAAACAATCACACAAACAAGCAAGATCAGCACACATTCATACATTATAAAATAGTACTTGAATTTAGATGAATTTAGAAAGAAGAATGTGGTGATTCGGAATTTGAGAGAGATATTAAATTTATACTGCTGACTGTTTTCTAAATTCAGAAAAAATAGCGGAAAAGGGGTGCTGGGCTACTGCTTTGATTTACTGGGCTGAGAACACATGCGTGGGCTGTGATAGTTGGGCCATTCGTGTTGGGCTGGCTTCTTATCTAAATTTGTTAGCTAGTATGGTATGGGCCGACTGCTACTGATGTTTTACTAAAGTCTGATTAGACTGGCTTGTTGGCCCACGTAGATTAAGGCAACAGAACAGGGCAGAATGGTTCGTTCTTCCTCTTCTACAACTTGCCATGAACAACTCGAAGCTCAAATCCGCATAGGAGAAAAATGAGATGGTGGTCAAGAGGTTAGGGAAATAATCCTTGGTATGAGCTGCACCGATTTTAGGGAGAAAATAGAGATGCTGTCATGGTGAATATTTGTCTTGATGGGGAAGTGGTTGAACGGCGACGACAGCTCAATGCTGAGCCAAATCAAGGCAGGAGAAGTAAATCTAACTTCACAAAAATATTCGGTGGGGGTTGCAGTTGCTCACCTGTGAAGTAATTAGAAAATGGTGGTGTGAGGGCAGAGATCGACGCGGAGGACGACAACAATTGTTGGTTGGGGAAACTTGTGATTCACTACAGTGGCAGTTCAACTGGCTCTCATGTTGGATGAGGCGTTGCTCAAGGTTGCTGGTGACCTTTTTATAGCCGGGCTAAGGCAGTTCGTGGCCGGGATAAAGATGTACGGTGGCCAACTGTGCTTCGGTCCTCACTCACAGTCACTTTGCCGACTTGATTTAATGTGACACAAAAGGGGAGGCAAGGAGGTATCTTGATGGGGCCCTGCTAGTGGGTTCAGGCTAGCGACGACACAGTTGCTGAGGAGGACAGTGTGCCATTGTGTCTGACTACATCGGCTCGAGAAATATCTCAGCTCAAGGCAGAGTGGTGAGGCGTGGTCGGGACGGCGCGAGAAGGTTCTTGAGAGGTGGTACAGCGAGGTGGTGGCTACAGCGGCACTCGGTCGAGAAGATGCTGGAATGTGGCGTGGTACGGAGGTCAATGGTGGAGGCAGCGAGTAGTAGCAGTTGAAACTGCATAGTGTCCCGGGGAAGAAGAAAATAGAAGGAGAAAAGAGAATAGGGGAAGGGAAAAAAGTCCTGCTAGGCCAAGAGAGTTGGTCTGCACCAGGAAAATTGGGTTGGGCCGCACAAGGTGAAAAGGAAAGAAAAAGTGGGCTGCGCACGAGGGAAACTAATGGGCCGAATTCAAATTTTGAATTCTTTTTTATATTATTATTAATTTGCTAGGATTCTAAAGGAGATAAATTTCTTTGGGAAAAACTTTATTCATAATTAATTTGGGTTACAAAATATAGGATGATACAGTACGACACAATGGGCCAACACATATTAAATATGAGAAACCATGTGGTCAGTTTCTTGGTTTGATTGTGATGAGTCATTGACTTGACGAGGTTTGAATTCAAATCCGGTACGGTTTCATTTTGTTTTTTCTTTTACCTTTGTTTTACTTGGAGGATCATGTTTGCTTGTTTCGTGGTGTGCAGGTGGCAGGTGTGGCATGACGTGCAGTAACGAGGGCTGTGGCAGGAGTAGGAGACCTGGTGCAGAGGACCGGGGATGGTCGCACAGGTCGGGTACTCGGTGGCTGGGCGGTCGAGAGGTCAGGTGGCCCCATGTGCGGTCTGCACCGTGCATGTAGAGACGAGGACCGCGGGTTTCTTGGTTGAGCCTCAAAACCAAGGTCGACAATTTGTGAGTGGTTTGGTCTCAAAACCAGTCGGACGGTTTTTGCTGGTTTGGCCTCAAAATCGGTGGCGACGGTTTCTACCGGTTTGGCTTCAAAGATGCTGTGAAGCTTGTCGTTTTCAATGGTGATGATTTTGATTATTGGAAGAACCAAACCCGCAACTATCTCTTGAGCCAGAGTAGCGCCATTTGGGAGATCGTCCAGGAGGCGTACGTGATCCCCGATACACTCGACCACGTGACCCAAGATGAGCTGCAAAGGTATAAAAATAACTACAACTGCTCTAGGTAGGAATGTGTATGATAGGGTAGCTCACCTAGAGACGGCTCATGATGTTTGGCTTAAGTTATGCAACACCTATGAGGGCTTCTCTGAGATTAAGTCTTCGCGTAGAGATACTTGTAATAGGCAATACCAGACTTTCTCTCAGAAATCTGGAGAGTCCTTAGATGATTGCTTTGCTCGCTTTGAGTCCATTGTCAGTAGTTTACGTTCTTATGGTCCTCTTGCTTATTCTGACAATGAACGTGCTAAATAACTTCTCTATGCATTTGATGATTCTATATGGGGAATGAAAATCACTGCATTAAAGGAGTCTGCTGATTTTGCTACCCTAGACACTGAGAAACTGTTTAGCAAGTTAAAATCTCATGAGTTATTTAGAAAATGTCATCCAAACCATGATGCTTCTCTTACTAGTAAGGCTTTTGTTACTAGTACTCGTGTTGGTGGCCATGTCGCTAACCCCACCAACACTACTGACTCATCTGCTTTAGAGTTTGCCTTGCCCTCTTTGTGTGCAGTTTTCTGATAAGCAGTATGAGAGCATCCCCAATGACGAGATCGCCCTACTGGCGAGAAAGTTTCATGCTTTACACAGGTTCCACAATAAGAGGAGGAGATCTCGTAGGAGCTACTTCGAGTGCGGTGACACCACCCACTTTATCGTTGACTGCCCCAAGAGGAAGAAGCTCGACTCCTCCTCTAACAAGTATGACTACACCAAGCAGAACGACTATAGCAAGGGTGACGACAAGAAGAAGTACCGCTTTAGGGACAACAAGAAGAAGAAGTTCCAGAAGATGATGTCCCGAGCGTGTGCCGCCCTCAGTGACCTCGACTTCTCCAGCGACGGCTCCTTGAGCTCCGAGGAGGATGAGAGGCCCAAGCGCAAGATGGACGACTTCACCGGCCTTTGCCTCATGGGTAAGTCATCGTGGCACATCTTCAACTCCGACTCCGATGTAAGTGATGATTTATCCCCCGATGGTCTTTCTTTGCGTGTCACCGAACTTGAAAATGCTCTTTGCAACCAAGAGAAGTTGCTTGGTAAGATTTTTCACGAGAACAAAAAGTTGAATCTTCAGCTTGAAAGTGCTTCTTCTGAGATTGCTTCTCTTCGATCTGCGCACGATGATATGAGTGTCAAGCCATGTGACAGTTGTACTATGATAATGGTTAACTATGCGGATCTGTGACTCATACACTCACATATTGCTAGTCTGCTTGATTGCACTAGGTTGGAACTCAGAGAGCTCAAAGCTCGTTCCACACTTTTGGGTGCTTGCACTAGTTGCCCGTTGCTTAGATCTGATTTGGATGCTGCTGCCGTTAAGATTAAGGATCTTAAGCACAAACTTGATCATTCTTCTCGCTACACTGTTTTATCCCTTTCTTGTGAAGCATGTGTTTCTCTAAAAGGTAAGCTTCTCTGTGCTACCAAAGAGAACACCGAGCTTCAATAAAAGGTTGACTATTTGACTACACATCTTGATAAAACTACTTTGATTGAGAAAATGATCGAGAAGAATTTGAGCCGGGTTGAGGAGAGTGCAACTAAGTCCACATACAGATTGGGTATTGGGTTTGAGAGGTGTGAGAAGAAAAGTGAGAAGAGTGCTCCTAAGTTTGTTCCTAGCTCCAGCTACCATAAAGAAGAGGAATCACTCAAACCAATCAAAGCCCATTACCCATCCAATCCAAAGCCATCATTCAACCCAAAGAGAGAAGTGAGAAAAGAAACCCCAAGCCAAGAGAGGAAGCTTTTATTTGCATATTTTGTGGTCGTGCTGGTCACTTAGATGAGTTTTATTTCTGATGAAAGAGAATTGAGAGGAGGCGTGTTGAGTATGCTAGAGACTCATATCGTGATGAGTTAATTGATTTTCCACCTCGTTCTTATTCTCATGTTCCGCCTCGTTTTACTCTCGTGCTTTTTCTCCCACTTTCTCATGTGCTTTGCTTCGCACTTCTTCTAGTGCTTCGCCCTAGTTCGCTCATGGACCCAACCATCGCTCATATGGTTTGGTCCATGAGAGAACCGCTTTGAGCCTAGACGCTTTGGTTATGACCCACGTCCTTATCATGGTGATCGTTTCCCGCGTAGGCCTCATTTTCTCGTTGGAGGGTCCTTCACCCACTTTGAGCCGAGACACTTGGACGGTCCACACTTTCCCCGTCATGGTTCATGTCCCACTCAACCAAGTGGTGAGGTGCTAAGGACTGTGAAAACCTCTTCTGGTCGCATGGTTTTGTGCTGGATTTCTAAGATTTATCTCACTAACCCCAGTACTGAGCCATTGACTTTTTCTCATCCTGTGTAGGTGATGGCTGGAGGCTTAGAGGACACGTGGCATAAATTCCGGTTGCTCATGATACATGACCGAAAATAAAAAATGGTTCTCCAACCTCACTCCTCTGTCACATAAGGAGTATGTGACTTTTAGGGATGATAAGAAGGGTAAGGTGCTCAGTACTGGCGTCATCAAGGTAAATGACCGCTTCACCTTGAATGATGTCGCTCTTATGGATAGGTTGAGATACAACCTACTTTCTGTCTCTCAGCTTTGTGATGCTCATTTGAGTGTGCTTTTTCACAAGTCTGATTCGCATGTTCTTGATTCTTCTGGTAAGAGTTTTTGTGGCATCTCTTGCATTGGAAATGTTTTTCAAGATAATTTTCCATCTGCTCAGTCTTCCTTGAGGTGCTTGATTTCACAGTCTTCTTCCGAGTTCTGAAAGTGGCATAGGAGATTAGGTCATCTGAGTTTTGACTTGTTATGTCGACTCAATGGCTCATGCCTACTCCGAGGATGGCCCTTGCTTAAGTTTAAGAGCGATTTGGTTTGTGCTCCTTGTCGTCATGGCAAGATGTTCGCTGCTTTCCATTCTCTGGTTAATACCATGATGATTGAGCACCCTAGACAGTTACTTCATATGAACACTGTCGGTCCTTCTCAGGTTCGCTCTATGGGAGGCAAGTGATACGTCCTTGTCATCGTTGACAATTATTCTCGTTACTATTGAGTTTTCTTCTTATAGAGTAAAAATGAAGTGTTTGAGCACTTTTAGAACTTGGTCTTTAGGTTGAACAATGAGCATCCCAACTGCTTGAAAGCCATTTACAGTGACAATGGGACTGAGTTCAGAAATGCCTCTTTTGATGAGTTTTGCTTTGAGCATGAGATTGATCAGCAGTTTTCTACCCCCACGCGTTACTCAACAGAATGAAGTCGTGAAACAAAAGAACCACACTCTAGTTGAGATGGCTAGGACGATGCTCGATGAGCATATGACTCCTAGGCGCTTTTGGGCCGATGCTATTAGCACTGCTTGCTATATTTCTAATCGGTTATTCTTGCGCTCGATTCTGCATTTGACCCCCTTTGAGCTTCGCTTTGGTCGCAAGACTTCTGTCTCTCACTTTAGGCCCTTTGGATGCAAATGTTTTATTCTGAAATGTGACAATCTTGATAAGTTTGAGTCTCGCTCTTTTGATGGTATTTTGCTTGGATACACCCCTCATGGCAGATCTTATCGAGTTTATAACCTTGAGACTAACACCGTTGTTGAGTCATGTGATGTGACTTTCAACAAAACTGCTCATTGTCCTCGTGGTGTCTTTGAGTGTGCATGTGACAAGAAAATGGAGGAGAGCATCTTTGTAAATGAGGGACTACAAGACATCGACGGTGATAAAGATGAACCACTACTTCCATCTACATCATCACCCGAGCCTGTTCCTTCTTCCACACTTGAAACAGAGGCTCCTCAGGCTACCACCGCCTCTACAGCAACAGTGGAGGCGTGCAGTGACGAGGGCTGTGGCAGGAGTAGGAGACCTGATGCAGAGGACCGGGGATGGTCGCACAGGTCGGGTACTCGGTGGCCGGGCGGTCGAGAGGTCGGGTGGCACCATGTGCGGTCTGCACCGTGCACGTGGAGACGAGGAGCGCGAGCTTCTTGGTTGATCATCAAAACAAAGGTCGACAGTTTGTGAGTGGTTTGACCTCAAAACCACTCGGACGGTTTTCGCCGGTTTGACCTCAGAATCATTGGCGACGGTTTCTAGCGGTTTGGCCACAAAACATGCTGCGACAGTTTTCTCCAGTTTGGCATCAAAACAGGGGGCGACGGTTTCTCTCGGTTTGGCCTCAAAATCGGTGGTCGGTTTCTTGGTTGAGCCTCAAAACCAAGATGGTGGTGGATTTCCTGGTTTTGGCATCAAAACCGGCAGCTCTGATTTGGTGATTTGGGCATCAAAATTACCGTGATGGTTTTTTGGTTTGAGTCTCAAAATCAGGCTTCGGTTTGTCGGTTGCGCTGCAAAACCGACGGAGTGAGGTCGATGTGGGACACGCATCGAGATCTAGCGGCTTGCTTAGCGTGGAAATAAGTCTGGATAGGGTTTCCCATTCTGGCCTGAAGACTGGCGAATGCGCGACGGTGGGTGATGCACGTGGCACCATCACGGAGGTTGCGTCGGAGGCAAGTTAAAGACGGACGGGTCGATACGACGGCTGCGTCGGACCATGCTTCTCTACCTTTGCCATTTTCATTGTATTATGCACTAGGGGTATAGTAGTCATTTAGTCTTTTTATTAAGCTTATATATAGGACCCTAGAGTAGATGAGACTTCTTGACACTTTTCAATTTTATTTTTGCATTCATAGTGTGGAAGTGAGCCAAGAAATAATTTTTAGTTTTCAATCAACTGAGGAAGTGAGGACGGTGAACTCCGTGGTTGGAAGTAAAACCTTGTTCAGTTGCTATGGAGAAGGTTATGATTTTAGATCGTTGGTTTTATCCTCATTGTGCTTTGGTTGCATTTTAGGTCTGGACTGTGTGATCTTTGTTCGTGCGCCCTGTGCTGTTTTTGTGTTTGCCTGGTGTCAAAGTTCTCTTTGCCTACAAGATTTTGCCCACCGTGAAGTGCTATTTTCCAGCCAGAACAGTGGCCGGCCACCACAAATGCTCACGCGCGGTCACAGTTGCTGGGAGCAGGTCTCACTTCTCAGTAGCCGGGGGAGATTTTGGTTTCATTTGTTTATTTCAATTCTTGGGCCGATGGTTCACTGATGAGCACAGTCACTCGAGCACTGCTCTAGGCCGGTCTCCGGTCTTTCTCATATGAGCACAGTGATACACGCACAGTAGCCGATGGAGGATTTTCTTTTAGGCTCGATTCATCTACCGCTTAGTTTCGTTTGCCGCGCACGCCAGTTCTTCGCTCCGTTTTTCTCTGTTGCTCGTGTCCGATTTTGTCTCGCCTCAGGTCATCAGCGTGCGCCTGATTTTCCTGCTCGCTCGTGTAGAGTTCACTCAGTTCGGTTTGCCACCAAGGCTGTGCTGTTGTGATTCAAGCTCTTCAATTTCGTTTGTACTGTGATTGAATCGTTGTAGTAATCATTCTCGGTCATCTATTGAGTCATCGGATTAAAAGACTCAAGGTTTTTTGGTTCAAATCGTTTTTTCGCGGTGATTTCTCGAACACGCCCATCAGGTGTTCGGTGAAATGCCTGTGAGGATATAAACTGTTCGTCGATCTCGTACGTGATCTTGCTAGCACCGTTTCGTGTTTCCGCTGTGGTCCCTAATCCGATTCTGAAGGCCCATAGCTTTGGTATAGTGGTGTGGTCTTGATCGAGTTAGAAAAGATGGGCATCGGGTCAACTTTGGGATATAAGCCGAGTTTCATTGAGAAATTTTGATTGACTCCTATTCACCCCTCCTCTGGTCGTCTTCTCCGGTACTTTAATTGGTATCAGAGCCGATTTGATCACTTGTTAGCCTTAACAGACTTTGTGACCCAAAGGTGATATGGGGAAAGGTGTTGTGAAGCTTGTCGTTTTCAATAGTGAGAATTTTGATTATTGAAAGAATCAAACCCATAACTATCTCTTGAGTCAGAGCTGCGCTATATCATGTGTCTTGCCTTAGGCTGATGTCTGAGCTCATGAGTTGGCACTACACTGCCCGGTTACGCTAACGGGTCGTGCTCGGCCTGTTCCAAATGTATCGGACAGTTCAGGGTGGCATGTTTGTATAATTCTACTATACCTAGATAGTATATAGCCTAGCAAAAGGTCCTCTCCTATTTGTTCCTTTGTTTTGTTTATCCTGACAAAATAAATGAGCAACTAATTCAGGACGTTTTTCTACACTGCATGGATGTATAGCTTTTTGTGCATCTAAGTTTGTATATCATATTTTCGCTTATCCTATCTGTGTAGAATATGATGAGTTCCTCTTAGTATTTTAGACATGTGCAATTTGCTACAATAAACAAGGGAACTTTTAGAGGAAAAATGCAATTGATTGCAAACGGTAATGCATATGTTTTTTAAATTATCAAAATGCATTATGTAGCAAAAAAATGCTCTCTAGCGAGAGATGCAAACCAGACATGCAAAATACATGGGAACAGATACAATATGTAAAATGAACTCTCTCTCCCGACATGCATTTTCTCCCACATTGCACTTTCCTTTCCTGCGCTACCGTGATTCGCCGTGAAGCAACAACTCCGATCGTTGAGTGGCCTTGCTTGGAGCCTATCCACGTTGAGCAGCTGGAGGTCGTCGAATGTGCACAAATTTGCGCATGTCCGTCCGTGTCAAATGCGCTCATCACCAAAGATGGAGCTGTCTGTAGGTCAACATGGGCCGTGTGTTGGGATCAACCGTCGGCACTTGCTGGGATCGATCGTCGGCTCTTGCTGGGATCGACCGTCGGCTCTTTCTGAGATCGACCGTCGGCTTTTGCTGGGATCGACCGTCGGCTCTTGCTGGGATCGACCGTCGGCTTTTGCTAGGATCGACCGCAAGCTGCAAGGTGAGCTCTGCTAATGGAAACTGTACAAGGAGGTTTGGCGCTGCGGAACGACGCACCTTTTCGGTGTTTCTCATTGCTATTTAAAGGAACAAATACATGAGTTACTGGCTAATAAAAGAAATTAACGCTGGTGCGGTTATTAGCTAATGAAGGAAAGTAAATGAGAAAGTAACGTTGGGATCATGGGATGGAATAACAACACCGTGCCCCCCCCCCCCACTGTTTGGCAAAAAAAATTACTACCCCGAAGTCCATGACAAATTTTCTTACAATGCTATTCTTGAGTTGGTCCCGTAAGAAGCTTTGGTAGGTGCTCCTTTCCCATTGCAAACAGACTACAATCCTGAGATTTGGTAGTTGCTCCTTTCCTCATTGCAAATAGACTATAATCCTGAGTTGGCCCCGTAAGAAGCTTTGGTAGTTGCTCCTTCCCCCATTGCAAACTTTCTTGAATTAGTGAGGCTTCTTGCAGACTTTAATCGCAAAGTACACATCTCCAGAAATTCAGAAGGAGATACTGAGTATTTTTGCATGTGAAGTTAGGAAATACATCCGTGAAGAAATTAGGGATAAGTACAACTATGAAGATATAATGAAGGAATTCACGGATGCAAAAAGTCAAAGAGGGGTTGAACTGTAGCGCTTGTTGTCTAAGAACGTGACTATCTGTCATTTTGGTATATGTATTTTGAACCCAAACATTCGATGTAGATGTGGTAATCTTTGGTGGCTATATAATTGTGCCGTATAATCATGTTATGCCTTCGAACTTTATCATTTTTGAAATCATTTTGTCGTTTGCCCCCCTAGAACATTGGTCAAGCTCCATCTCTGCTCATCGCGAAGGCGGTGCAGCAGTCGCTCCTTGCCTTCGAGGTGGAGCTAGAGCAGCTCATGTGTAGACCACAGTGATGCCGACAATGGGTGCGGGAGCGGTGGTGTGATGTCCTTGCTCTTAACAATGGACGGGTAATCATAATTAGAATCATTCGGGGTGTTATTACTAAAGTAACAACACATATTATATCATATATAAGAATTTAACAAATGAAATGCTTTAAAAGTTAGACTTTATTACTAATCGAGTTTCAAATTTAAGTACAGAGTTTTAAGCGGAACATTAAGACAAGAAGATATTTATGGAATCGAACACTCAACAATTAAGGGCGGCACCTTGCCATAGGGATGCCGACCTCAGAAATGGCTCACATCGAAAGGGAGAGAGAGAGAGAGCACTTGTAAAACAAAATAAAGGCAAAGCCTGAGTAACTAAAGCTCAGCAAGACTTACTCATCAATGTTACCATAAATATCCGACTCCTATCATGCAAGACTTAAATTATGAGCTCTTACTCTATGTAAAATTTGTACTAAGAGTAGATCCTTACTTTCAAGTTTTAGCATTTAGTCTAATCAAATTAAGCTTTAAATTTGTGAGCCTAAACTAATGCCAACCAAGAGTTGCAAACAAGTATTATATTAAAGCAAAGTCATTAATTCATTGCTAAACAACAATAGTTCCATTAAATTAACTATGTGTTGATGACCACAAGACAAGCGGTTACTAATATTCGAAAGTCACGGTGATGTAAATTGATGTACACCCAGCACGAGAAAACCTGATACACATGACACATACACTTTTCGCACCAGGCCGCGTACGCCACTCGTACGCTTCCTACGGGCAATCTTCGTACGCGGCAACCTTTCACACTGATCCAACAGAGTTGGACAGATTCACTTCTCCTGAGAAAAAGTGCTCCCGATTCCACCTCTTATCCCGGTTGAGTGACTCGTGGGATTCACCTCAGTTTCTCTCCCAATATAACATTTGAAGCAGTGCGCCTAAGCTAAGCATCTGTTGATAAACAGACTACATCAGTTTACTGGGCCCATATCTATAGCATGTGATTAGTATATTCAATACTTGCTTACGGGACCAACCCATCGGTCCTTAACCGACACAGTCTGGGGCTACAACCTTGGAGGTGACAGTTTTCCACATCACTCTCTCCGCTCTTACCAACCAACAGTCCTCCGCTTTCCCCTAATAGCCCTGCCCGGTCTCAGGTTAACATCCTCAAGCACAAACGAAACCTCAAAAGTAGATGTGTAGACCTAATCTCCGCACCACTCGACTTCTACTGAAGCATATAACTACGCCTAGCAATGCTAATGACATATAACTATGATTAAGGTAAGCAATGATAAATCAAAAGGGTAATTATAATGCAACTATGGTGTCACATCAATTCCTATAGACTTAATGCGCAATCAAGATGAACATAAATGTATTGATTTAAAAGAAAGCCAAAGATTATTGGTGGGATGCACCAAGACTTGTCTTGCTCAGAAAAAGGAAGGTTAGTCTCCTCATAACTTGACGTTTGTGGACCATTGAACACCTCTGGGACTTGTTCCTCTTGGTCCTCTGGGACTTAACACAATCAAAAGCATATGAGCCATAATTTGCATGAGGTACACAAAGTGAGTTCATGTACATGAAGTGTGTAAACAGTGCTAATTAAGCATATACTTCTATATAAATTATTTCTATAAATTTTCTTTGGAGTTTTATATTGATTTACATTTAAGTTGACACTTAACAATTTAATAACATGAGATTTAAATTCTTTCTGAGTGTTTCAATAATTTTTGCAGGTTCATTACTTTGAAAAGAAGGGCCATGCCACAAATGAGGATTTTTCCATGCAAGGATATTTTATAATGATTTAAAGATTTCCTAAGCTAGATTAAATCATAACTATAGTTATATGCAGTTATAAAATATGGTTGATTTTATAAAGGCTCCTGAAAAGCATCAGATTTCAATTCTTGTAAATTTATACTAAATGTTAAGGTGAAATTTACAGAGTTAACAAGTTTAGTGTGGATTTGTCTGTACAAGGGTTCTAACAAATTTTAGTTTGAATTTTCTGATGTTTCTACAAATATCTATGAATTTTGGAATTTTGAATGAATTCCAAGAAACTATTTAAACAAAATAAAAAATAAAAAGATGAAAAGGACAAGACCTTTACCGAGCACTGGGCCCATTTTGGCCCAAGGCCACACGACCAGACCGACTGGCATGACACCTTGCACGGGCCGTTGGCAGGCCACGCTACGGCACTGGGCTGCATGCTGCCGCATGCGTCCAGTTGGCACTAGGCCGGCACGACGAGCCGTCCGGATGAGAGTGATGCGGAGGAAGCTGTCGCGGCGGTGCTGGCGACGTGACTCGGTCGTGTGCGATGACTCCAGATGGTGATGGGACGGCGGCTCGACGAGGCTCGGTATCAAGAAAAGCGGGGCCCCGGTGGATCGGACAGCTTCAGCCTCGGCTTGGAGAAGGTCAGCGAGGTGAAGATGATGAGGGTGAGCTCGGCAGCGGCTCGACCAAGAAGGGCGCAACGTGGCCATGGCGGCGCTGGTCGTTGGTGTTGATGTGGATGGCCATGCCAATGAAGACAGCCGGCCACGACGATAGCCATGAAGACATTCCTGGTGCCTCGTGGTGCCAACATCTACCCAGCTAGTCGAAGTTGACGGCTTGAAGGGAGTCAAGAAGAAGGCAAGCATGAGTTCACGACCGAAGCTATCGACGCGATGCACGCGGGAGGGTGTGAGAAGCTTCTTCAAGAGTCAGTCTGATAAGACCACTTCTCCCGAGGAAGTCATACCGGTGGAGGCGCGTCGTAGACGAGAGCCTGGGACAGGGCAGACGCGGTGGCCTTCGGGGTCCGGCCGTGCGCGGCTTGGCTTCTTTGCGCGAATAGCGAGCTCTGGGGAGGCATATGGCATGGTACGGGAAGGCAGCCGGCGGGTGGCTAGGGAATGGAGGTGGCGCATTGCGAGACTCAGTTTAGGGACATGGACGCGGGCAGGTCTGCAACTCAAACCGGCGGCGGGCGGCAACTTTGGCCATGGTGGAAAGTAGCAGCTCGGTGAAAACAATGCAGGATGTTTCAAACCCAAGAGCGGGCGACCGTTAGGGCGACACCACCGCTGCACCCCTCCACCATGGTGGCCCCTCCCCATATGGCCTCCCCTCCACCTCCTCAACCAGATCCCACCTCCCCGTCTCCTGCCCCTAGTCCCCGTGCAGTCCTTTCACCTTTTGTGGCGTTGCAGCCATGGAGTCCTTCAGATTTCGTCGATCTTGTCGATTGGGAGACGGATGAAGATGACTAGCTTGTTTTGGAATCTGCTGAGGCCAGCCCAATCAAGTCGGTGCCGGCATCCCCCCTTCTCCGACGCAGCCACATGGAGGTTGCGCAGCGGGCGTTGGCATCTCCCGTCCAAGATCTAGCGGTCCGAAGTCTGAAGATTCCGCCCATGGTCCCTGTGCAGTGGAGGCACCGAGCAAGTCCTGTTCGGCTAAAGAAGTCCAGTTGCTTCGCTGTCTGGCGCCCAGCCCCATGGTTGCTCCTCCCAGGCTAAAATCGGTGCTAGTCTGCCCCGACTCCCTGGCCCGTGACTCCTCTGCATTGCCCAGTCCCCCTAGCTCATGCCTCTTTCAAGGACGTCCTGCTGGGATTTGCTGAAATGCCTGCTTCATCGTCGTCTCGCCCTGCTCAAGCGGTGCTCAAGCAGGATGGCGAGGCGCTCTATTTCGATGATGGTGACCAAGGATTGGTTGCCGCTCACGCATCCTGCTCTGGTTGTGCCCGTGATTCCCCTCCTTGCCTCGTTGAGGAGGGGTGGCAGCAGGTGTCGCACAAGAAGAAGCACCATGCCCAGGTGCGCGTGGTGGTCCAGTCGTCGGTTCGCCCCGACAGGGTGCCGTCTGACTTGATTGGCCTCTACTTCAACTGCTTCATTGTGGACCAAGTGGCTCATAGTTGCCCCAACCCTCCCTCCTGCTTCCGCTGCCGGGAGCCAGGCCACCAAGCCCACGAGTGTACTGATCGCATCTGCTTCCACGTGCGACCTGTGGTTGTACTCTGCCTCGCCGCCGCATTAGTGGCCGGCCACAGTCGGATGGCCACCCCAGTCGCGGCCCTTCGGCGGTCGCGGGTAAGGCAAATGTGCCACCGCCGTTTCTGTGCCGCATGCCTTCTACTACCTCCCGCTCCACCCCACGCAGCCTTAGCCCACCAGACATCTGTGCCCCACCTTCGGACCCCTCGCCGTCACCTACCCCTAAGGCTTTGGAGCCCCCACCTACCCCCAAGGCTTTGGAGCCCCCA
>VSTD030000594.1:3344-15274 GCA_008808055.3 Sporobolus alterniflorus
ACCCATAGTTGAACTTGAGAAATTCCCATGTCAAAATTCTTTTTTTAAAATTAAAACAGGGAATCTGTGTATGATGCCCTCCTCCATGGATCCACTCTCTTGCCCTTGGGAGAGAATCTGGTTTATCGTTCAATCAACCATCTCCTCTCTTCAAGCATTTTTGCTCCACAGTTCTGGTTATTATTTCTGGAGCAAGTTGGAATGAGTGGCCCCTCGCCCCAGCCCTCAGACAGCACCTTTGAGTGATAGACAAAGAGCGAGTTGTCCGATTTGGCCTCCACTAAGCCCAGAGAGACCAAGTAGGAGAAGTGGTAGTACCAAGCCCAGGGCGCCTGCTTCAAACCGTAGAGGGGCTTGTTGAGCCAGCACACCAGCTGGGGTTGAGCGGTGTAAATGAACCCGATTTAGCCTCCACAAAGCCCAAAGAGACCAAGTAGGAGAAGTGGCGGTACCAAGCCCAGGGCGCCTGTTTCAAGCTGTAGCGTGGATTGTTGAGCCGGCACACCAGCTGGGGGTGAGCAGTGTAAATGAACCTGGTGGGTTGGCTACAAATCTGTAGTAGACTATCTTAGTGAGAGTGATGTGGAGGAAGGTGCTAGTGAATAGGCGCGCCCCGAGATGGGGCCAAAGTCAGCATGGTGCGGATGGTAGCGGACTTGATCACAGGGTTGAAAGTCTCATCGTAGTCCACACCAGGGTATTGGATGAACACCTGAAGGACCCAATGAGCCTTCTACTAGTCCAGGGAACCATCCAACTTGAACTTATGCTTCAAGATCCACTTGTCAGTCACCACATTAGTGCCAGCCGGGCGGGGCACCAATTCTCAATTGTTGTTGGATAGCAGGGCCTCCTACTCTTCTTCCACAGCGAGACGCTAGTGGAGATCGGCATGCGCGCTGGTAAAATGACAACGGAGATGTGTCAGCAGTCCACAGGCTTGAAGATCCTGACAACACAATGAGTGACCATCAGATGCATGTTGTGGAGGCCACGAGAGATGACGACGGGGTGGTAGACCAATAGCTCGACGCGAGAGTGCAGGTGCAAGAGCCAGGTGGCACCGTTGGTAGACCATCGACAGCTAGGCGAAGCATGGAGGTGGAGTCAGGGCCGCGTGTGGCGCGGGCGAGGACGTTGGTGCCGCACGTGGTGAGGACGGGGACACCGGTGCCGTGCGTGGCGCGGTCGGGGATGCTGGTCTTCGAGGTACCTACAATAGGAGGGAGGGTGGGGCGCTCAAGGGACTACAAAACCGAATGCAAACGAGGAGTTCAAATCGTCAGGAAGGGAGGGATGGGAGCTGGTTGGAGAGGCAAGTGGGAAGGACTCATCGAAGATGACATGTCCGGAGATCAACAAGTGGCTGGAGAAGAGATGGAGGCACTGGTACCTTTATGCTCAAAGGAGTAGCCAAGGAAGACACACTAACAGGAGCAGAGGGGGGGGCGAGCTTATGGCGAGGAGTGGCAGAAAGGTTGGGATAGCAGACACACCTGAAGTCCTTATGGTGGGCGTAGGAGGGAGTGGTGTCAAAGAGAGTAAAGTGGGATGACTGGGCAGTGACTGCTTTAGTGGGTAGGAGATTTAGGAGGTAGGTGGAAGCGTGGAGGCCCTCGACCCATTAGCAGGTTGGGAGGGAAGCCTGGAACATCAGGGAAAGCATTACATTGTTGGTGGTGCGAATCATGTGCTCAGTCTCACTGTTTTGGGGGGAGGTGTAGGGAAACGACATTCGAATCTGGACTCCGTGAGAGAGGAATAAAGTGTGGAAGGAGTTATCAAACTCTCGGCCATTGTCATACTAGACACTCTGGATGGTGCAACCAAACTGCATGGACACGTAAGTTAAGAAGTGAGAGAGGATGAAGAAAGTGTCAGAATTATGTCGCAAACAGAAAGTCCAAGAGTAATGAATGCAATCATCGAGAATAACCAAGTAATATTTAAAGCCACAAACACTAAGTACAAGAGAAGTCCATTGAGCACAATGGATTAAATCAAAAAGTCGTACAACCCTGGAAGGACTAGGAAAAGGTAACCTAATGTGCCGACCAAGTTGACAAGCATGACACAAGGAATCATCTATGCCCCTAGGACAGGTGATGACTGAACTATGTGACAACTTGATGAGGATGTCGGGGCTGGGGTGACTGAGATGGCAATGCCATGTAGAAGAGGAAGCAATGGCAACCAAAGCATATGGGGCGGCATAAAGGGTGGAGGTAGTTGAGGCAGGAAGACGTAGGGTGTAAAGTGGAGTAGAGCTATTGTACTTGGCAATCACGCTCCTAGTGGCAAGGTCCTTCATAGACAAGCCAAAAGGGTCAAACTTCATAGAACAAGAGTTGCCAGACCAATCGCAGTTGAGGGGTTGGGGCACACGGTGTCGACGTCCTGCATGGGGAGGGGAGAGGTAGGGGCAGCAGCACCGGGTGGGGAAGAGAGGGAGGACCGGCGGCGACATAGTGTAGGTTGTGGCGCAGAGGAGGGACAGAGAGGGCTACGGTTAGGATTAGGCTAATACCATGATAGAAGGGGAAAATGAACCCTCAATTTTTGATAATGTACATGTTACATATATATATATATATAGGGCTAGACAGGAGGCCCAAGGCCCAATACTAATATAGCCCATGCATAGGGAAATAGAGAAATACATAGACTAAAATTGAGGAGTGGTGGTGTTGGGCCTCTTCGTTAGTGGATAACTCAGTCAGGAAAGGTTTGAATCAGACGTCATGTTGGGTGCTTGGACGCTGCAGAGGCAGCGAAATGATTGCATGTTCAATGGTGCATCACCGAACCTCTCCACAATTGTATCTTTATCGAACGATGAAGCTCAACTTTGGAGCATGGCCAGAGATAAGGGTATTTCCCTGCTGACCGGGCATGTAGTCACAAAGTTCCCGGAACGGTGGGAACGAGGGACGGGAATGACGAACCGGAAACGTGTCACAAAAACATGGAACGAAAGGGGGGTACATTGCTTAGCTTCGTCCATTCGACATTGGGAACGTGTTCCCAATATTTTTGGAACGATGTCAGGGAATGATGTATTCGGAACAAGGAACCGGGCCCACTAGTCAGTGAGTGCACTGCATGGTCCTCCACTCAGCGTGATTGCGACTGCAACTGCTCTCCTCTTCTCCACTCAACGTGACTGTGACTACTCTCCAACTATTCTCCACTCAACCTCAGAAACGCTCGGTCTCCTCGCCTCATCTTCTCCACAACGACACTCAGCCTCGGCTCCTCGCCCCCTCTTCTCCTCTTCTCCACAGAAATGACCTCCCGACGTAGGAGGCGACACAGCCTGGCTGGATCTGGAGTGGCAGCCTCCCGATGCCGGAGCCAATGGTGCAGGAGGCGGCGCGTCCCGGCTAGACTGCGAGGAGGCGGGAACAGCACAGTCAGATCTGGAGCAATGACCTCCCGACGTTCCTTGTTCCCCTCTGCTTCCATCGACGTTCCAGCATCAATCCCGTACCTGTTCCCCTACGTTCCCGTTCCTCGTTTCAGAACGAAGTTCCTAGGACGGGGAACGTAGGGGCATTCCTCGTTCCCTGTTGGCATGATGTTGGGTCAGGTAGCATAAAGAGTAACCAGCGCGAATGTGATGGCTTAGTGTGTGGGTGTGTTGCAATCCTCCTATTAATGATACACAACTCTCCTGTGTGTTCGAGAAAAAAGAATTAAAACAGGGAGTGTGTACCATGGATGCATGGGTGTCGCAGAAACAAGCCATCAGAGTACCCAGGGAAGACTTGTCATTGACCAAGAGAAGGATCAGAGGTCTATTTTGGTGTGATTTTGTTTAATCCAAAGAGACTAAAGATGCAAGAGCGGAATTTACATGGGAAAATGAGAAAATAAAATATTGATTGAAAATACAGGAAAACCAAAGTATCAATTAAACCAGGAGTAGCTTGCAAGAACAAGCTGACTTGGTAGAATGGACAGCCGGATGTCAAGTAAGAACACCAAAGGAATACCTAAGGTGAGAAGAAAAATTGCCGACCATTCATTATCTGTACTTATATAGTTCAAATAGAGCACATGGATAGCATACAAGTAAAAGTTATTTTCCCCAAATAAATTTGTCGAACAGACAACACAATACAAAAGTTAAAAAGCTAACAAACCTCTTGCATCGGTCCTAATTTGACATACTGAGGCGAACCATCAACAGCAGTAAGAGCTGGTTCACAAAGTTTAATTGCTGCATGTAGATCTTTTAGATGCCCAAACTTAGGCTGCCTTAAGATACCTGCAGGTACCAAACCATGTGACAGACCCTAGTCAGGATCTCTAATATAATAAAACTAAAAATCCTAATTAAACATTTTAACAAGAATTAAGATCTGAAATACAGCACTTCTCTAGAACTACTCATACCATATTCGGTGATTGGAGCATCATAATCATAGCTTGTTATCTGAAGTGGACCACCAGCAGTTCGCTCGAAATTTGTTCCACCAAAAAACTGCCAGTCAAGAAAAGAAATGCACTCAGATCTAAATATAAGGACTATCGGAAGGCCTTTAAACTACACCCACATCGAAATAATTGAGCATTGAAATGCAATTTAGCCTGGCTCACGCTTGTGGCAGCAAAAATGGTGAATATACACTTATCACAGTCTAACTCCTGAACACTGGTTTGATTGATCGAGCATTGGAATCCTATTTTTTCCAGCCAGTACACACTACGTACTTTTCTTTTCTTTTTACAATGAGCAGTATGCATTACATACACCTGTTCTGTGAACTCTAAATGATTATACGACTGACCAAATTTATTATCGCGAGTCTAAAATTAACCTCTAAATGCAAGTAAAGTAATTTAAAGATTTTAAGGTTTATATATACGTTGGCAATTTTGAAAAGGTGAAGAGAAACTAAAAATGATCTTCCTAAATTTCATTATTTGAATGATATCTCAGTTCTTACCATGTAATAATTTTGCAAGCTCCCACCACGTTGGTAAAAACGGGCAACAGCAAAAGCATTGTCTTGAGCAGGTCTATGAGGCAGTTGTTCCCCCCAGTCAGCGTACCTTTACATGTGATTCACTCAGGTCATATTTCAGATAATAGAAATAGTAAACAGCATTGTTCGAAGATGAGGCAAAATTTCAAATTAGCTTCTCACAAGGACAGCAAAACATCATGACCCCTCTTGTTATTCACAAGAGCACTTTTCTACTTGATCGAACCTATCTGTCAAGGTAAGGCCACTTAAGCTCAGCTCAACATGGCTGAAACCAAACTGCATCCAGTGAAAGGCCACTTGGCTCCCCAAATCAAAGGGGCCATGGACAGGCAGGGGCCAAGAGGAAATCAAGTGCAACCACCAAGGTGCTATCCCTCTGCCCCACAGCATTGCTACCCCATAATGCCCTGCTGCCTATCCCTATGGCCACCCCACCATGCACTTGTCCATATCCAGTCTCCAGTTCTGTTCAAGGAGGGCAGGGCATTGGTGGTTCTTTGTTAAAGATGGGCATTGCTTTGTGCAATGATAACTTATGAACCCTTCCCTTACTCTTTCATTGATCTGTCAGAACATGAAGGATTTAAAATTCACCTTAATTGCTCCACATATTACAAATTTTCCAAATAAAAAACTGTGGCTTTGCCCTAAAAAATTTGCCCGAAATATATATTGGTTTGCCTGCTAAGATACAATTGTTGTAAGCGAAAGCACAAGCTTATGCAGCTAATAATATGGATCCAAATGAGTAACCCTTTCCAGCCTGTTATGGAAGGTGTAGATTAGGAATCAGCTTGAGAGGGATTAGCAAAGTCAATCAATCTGTTTAGGTAGCAGATTAGTACGTTTCCCTTAGAGATAAAAGAGATATTTAGGTTCCTATTATATAGGCCTATGGCGCCCCTATAAATAAAGGGAGTATTGCGCCAGGGAGCAGAAACCAAGAACTAATCCCTTAAGCCTGTCGCAAGCCAAGAAGGAAAGGTTCTTCCCTCCCCTTGTATTCGTGTTTTCTCCATTAAACTACAAGTTCCAACACAGCCATTATGTAAGAAAAAAAGAAACATGAATTAAACTTATATGCATCTCATACAGACTAAACTCACTTGATCTAACCAATGCAAGGCAGTACCACCATAAAAACTAAATCATGAAACACAAGATTATATCTCTACTCAAGATTTTCATGACAATCGAAGTGATTATTCCTGAATGAATCAAGAAATCACATACCATCCATCCCAATCCTCAGTCCATATTGTTGGTTTATTGTAAGAATTTGGTTTGAAGCCATCACAGTAAAAGGCATTGCAACTATTGAGCTGCAAGAAACAATGAAATCATATTCCATTAGTGTATAATTAGAAAACACTGATATGATATAATAGTAAAATGTAAGTAAAATAAATCCATCCTACTAGGGTTTGAGATCACTTACAATTTGTTCTGGAGCATCAGTCTGCCTACACATTACCCAAGGAATACCAGTATCAAGCGTGAGAGCCATCTGAGCAGCCCATTGCATATATCTCTTCCCTGCTTGACCATAGTGGCCTTGAATATTACCATATTCATTTTCAATCTGCCATATATTATGGAAAGAAGTTAAAATTCCCATTTTTGAAGTATGTAATTGAAATAATTGATTAAACTTGAACCTGAAATGAAGTTATCATTGTGTTAATAATGTTATGATGAAGGAATGCTACTTTTGACTATTTTCACATCATCTCCTTCTGTAATGGTTTAAACGTAGATCCACAGAGATTAAGTTGGCAATCTTTATTTACAAACAAACCATCCTTCTTATTATTTGAATATTTTATATTTTCTCCATAGAAAATATTAAAGCATTAACAAGAACATTGTGTGCCATCTAGAAGATATATTCCTCCAAGAAAACCAGACTAAAAATTGTCATATGTATGAGAATGCTATTAGATCATCCGGCACATCCAAGTGATTTATTGGCTCAACTGCGAAAAAGAGAAACAATGTAATGGGAGAACTATAGATCAAACAAAGTACCACTAAACTTTTATTTTCAGACCTGCTGTAGTATAATGGGACCACCTTGCCATGAATAAAGCTTCTCCTCCCTCATGGTGTCTACAATTTTCGTCACAAAAGTTTGCATTTCTGTCTGCAAAAATAGGGATTAGTTATCAAAAGGATGCTTCAAGAGTGACTATCGAACTAAAATTAAGCATGGTAAGTTTACCTTGAATGGTTCATTATCTGTACGGAATTCTATTCCAGGGATGTCCCGCAACCAAACTGGGAAACCACTGCAGAAATGGATGACAAAAAGGGAAACAATTATGCTCGAGTATTTCTCGGTAGGAATTATTTAATCAAACAAAATAATGTAAGATAAATACGCAGACTACAGAATTACAAAGCAAAGCAAAAATAAGTAAAAACAAAGGAGAATTCTACTATAATGTTTCTGAAAAGGAGAAAACTATAGCTGCATAAAACATACTCATTCACATGTAAGAAAATCTTTAGTTCGTAAAACAGGTAAAATAAACCATGCTTAAATAAGTAAGGAAAACATCAACAAATAAAGACTTGAAGTGCACAGAAAACAATTCATAACAAAAGTGATCCTTGAATTGCGCAAAAGCTTTGATGAAAAGCATAACAGGATGTTCAATTACCTCAGTAATCACTCATTATAGGGAAAAACATACAGTGTAACATATCATACATACAAGAAAACCACTAAAATGTGTGATATGTACATGTACCAAAGTGTATTTACGGAAAATGGCCAATAAAATGTTAAGATATAAACAGACCCGAAGTTCCATTCAGCACAAGCATATGGGCCGATACGTAGAAAAAGAAATAGGCCTTCAGCAGCAACCAGCTTCGCAAACTTGACAAGGTCAAATCTTCCTTCGAAGTAATACTGGGACAAAGCAAAAGTCATAATCCATATTCCGGACATCTGAAGCTAGTAAATGAGATGCTATGTTTGTTACCTGGCCTTTGGATGGTTCATGCCCATTCCAAAAGACATATGTCTCGATCACATCTACGCCACCCTCCTTGCATTTTGCAATCAGGCTCGGCCACATCTGGACGAAATTGCAAGATGTTTAGTAGCGTGCAACTAATTACAGCCAACTACCTTTAACCAAACTGCATTGCTAACAAACAGTGATTCGAGAAAAAAGGAAAACACAGGAGCAGCAAGTGAGAAGGAAAAATAAGCTAGCAAAAATCAAGACGAAATGGTATTGGATGGATTCAAATGTTTTTTTAGAGTTCTATTTGTCCGGTGATATTTTATAGTTTTACAGATTAAACTGATTGGAAATACAACATGCACGAGCGCAATCATGAGTACTAACTTGTGTGCAAGCATAATTTTTGTGCAAACCTGAAATCAACCATCCGTTAGATCTTCATCCAATGGTGGTTAGATTTAAGTGCATAAATATAGCTACTAATTGATGTAAAGGATTGATTGCAATCCTGGACTAAATTTGTGCTTGCAGACGAGTCGTTCTCCGCAATCACAGCTGCCCATCAGCGGGCACCTTAAGCCAACCACCCGAGTCAAAAAAAAACCAGCCGATTCTGCCAACCGCGTAAACAAAGAACCGAGCGAGGCGCCCCGATTGAAGCGGCCGCTGCGACCAGTAACAGCTCCCCGGAGCGGAGTGCCACCAGCGCCCCCCACGCACAAAAGCACGAGACGTTACTCACCTCGGGCGTGGCGCGCGGGTAGTGCAGCCCCGCGGAAACGAGCATCCTCCGCTCCCCGCCGATGCGCACTGCTCGGTGGTCGTAGGTAACGTTGAAGGGCTCGAAGAAGGGGCCGTCGTCGGCCCTGGCGACCACCTGCCTCAGCTTCCCTGCCGACGCCGTCGCGGGTGAAACGGAAGCGGCGACGCAGGCCAGGAGAAGCAGGAAGGCCCGTAAGCCCGGTGGCGTCGGCCACCGCGAGGAGGCGGCACTCGGCGACGGCGAGGCGGCCATGGCGGAGACGGAGACGAGTGAGGCGACTAGCAGAGGCGGACAGGAGGGGATGGTTGGTTTACCCAAGTAGGCGGCATAATTTTCTTTTTTCTTTTTTGGTTTCTTTATTTCTTATTTTCTTTTTCTTTCGAGAAATATTTCTTGTTTTCTTTGGATGTACCGGATTAAATGAGTGTCCATTAAGTCACGCAAGACGCAACACCAAAGCTAATGAGTAGGCACGCGGAGCGGCAACCGATGTGACACTCTGACAGGAACGTCATGTGGATAGAGGCGCTGGCTCATCTCGAAGGCATCCACATCATCACTTCGTCATCTTGAGGAAAAAGCAACGTTAGCCTAACTTCAACAAGAGAAGCTAAATGGATAAATACACTCTATAAACTTTACATCCCTTTCAACAGAAGGTAAATGGATAAATGCGCTCTATAAAATTACTGTGCCTAGCTTATAACCTTTCCAACAGTCGAAGCATACCGGTGAGGCAAAATGTATTGGAGGAGAGAGGAGAGGTAAGAATAAGCATCTTCTCTCCTAGAATGCATTTCTCCAACTGAAAGAAAGGGGGAAGAGGATGGGACATGGGGTAGGAGGCGGTGGGGTGTTGCAAAGACACGAGGAGGAGCTGGCTGAGGTGCTCCGCATCGCCTACATCGAGGTGTGTGTCGAGCCGCCTCCAACTGATGCTGCATGTTGAGCAGCGGCGATGCTGAAGGGGACGAGGTCGATGGTGGTGCCGATGAGGATGAGGGCTCTTCTCCGTGGACAGCCACTGTGTGGAGGAGGCCGACAGGTGGCTCACGTTGGGTTGGCACGGTCGGTGACTCTTCTCGACATCGGTTCGGCGGGCCGAGGTGCCATCGATGCCTTCCACAAATACATCGGCTTGTTGGACTTTTGTCACTGTAGAATATGCTATGCATTCACTGGATACGTGAGGCAAAGGTGGACTTGCCCCTCCAAAATGAATTTACTTGTTGAAGTTAGTCTTATCCGAGCTCTCGTTTCATTGTGTACATAATAAGAAATAAGAGTTTTATTCACATGCTTTATAGGCACCACTGAATATATACACATTTTTGTGTTCACAAAACAAAAGGATATATACACTTTATGACATGAGGAATCGTTTGTGGGTTTGCACAAATGAACACCTCATATATTTGAGTGAGAAATGTATTATCTATCAATACAAGATGTGGCCAACATTTTGGTAGTGCTATTTGCAAGTGACCGACAGATATTAATTATCTAGCGTTTCATTCTAAAACAATCCAGGGCATATTTGAACATTCAATGAGAGTGAAAGCAATTGCCAAAAAGGAAGAAATACCTATTGGTTCCCAACATAACTATAGCGTATAAGAAAAGGTATAATGATGTGATGCATGTGCACACTCATTGAGTGTGCTTGGATTGCACCTGGACGCCTAAAATCATGGGCGAGACTTTCCATTGACGAAGCAAAAATTTTTTGAAAAAAAACCCCCACAGATTCATGCAGTGAGTCTGTGAAACTGATATTTCCCCAAACAATAATGACTACTTGTTTATTCTGTAGTGTATAAATCAATCACATTGGAATAACAAATCGTTTCCTTCAGAACTATTAATGGTGTCAAATTTTTCTTCACAAACTTTTAATGCTATTGAAAATTTATCATCCCTCATTCAAAATATTATAGGAATAATTTGCATAAAAAAGCCAAATCAACTAATTTAGTCAAAATCCTTGACATTTAATAGCGTGTATGTACTAAAAACCACAACAAATGTCGAATAGTTTAAGTATAGGTTAAAATAAATGTATGCATTTTAAATTGTAAAGGTATCATTGAACCCCTTTTATTTAGAACAGATATACTCCCTCTGTTTTTTAAATGATGTTGTTCCGACCAAGGTTTGTAAGTGTTTTTTAGTTCTCTCCTGTGGTCCGAAACGTCAAGAGTAACATCAAGAATTCCAGAATGGAGTAGTATTATTTTTTGCTACTGAAAAGTATTAGTCCTGCGAATGAAATTAGTATGAGAAGAAATTAAATAAATTAGTATTTCTATTAAAGTAGCACACAAAATTGTATTACATCCTACAACATATATGCATCCCTATAAAATTATTAAAATGATAACATGTCTCTTTGTGCATAGATTGAACATAGAAAGCACATTAAGTTTGGTAGAAAGGACATTTATGATTCATGATTTTTGTGTATTCAATGGTAGAACAATAACTGAGATTGTAGTTACTTAGAACGGAAGAGGTATGGTTAAATTTGTTAATGGTTGTACCAGTATATAGGTAATAGAAAAATACATTCCTGTATGATTTGAAAACATGTCACTTGTACTTTTATTGGAAAACAAGTAGGGGGAGATTTCCCCTCAATGTGAGATCCTTTCCTTCACGCCTCTCAATCCGTCCACCTTTTATTTGGAGCCGCTAAATATGTTTACCTCTTTCAAACATATCATTTCTTTATTTTGTTAATCATTTTTACTGATTTCTTATTTTCCATTTAAGCTGAGATGACAATTTTACCCTCAACTTGTTATTTCTCCCATCTGTTTCCCCTTGTGGTGAGCGGGCGGGGGTGGCCACATAGTGAAATCTCTCTTGTAAGTAGTGTGTTGTTGATATGTTGTTGACATCGTCAATTTTCTTGTACAGTTATAGATTGGCTGCAACCTGCTGAAGAAATTTCTTATTTTATTGAGATTCCTCTGGTAAATTAAAATCCAGCTGCAGTTTTGACTGAAACCGCTGTGTTAGAGCATCTCCAACAAATATCATAAACTAGTAGTATTTTGAAATATATGTCTTAAGTCTATAAAATAGTCTCTAGCAGTGTCTCTATTTTATAAAAACTTATCAAAATGATTATATGGCTAAATCTACCGGGTCATAAATATACCGTATCACCTATTAGGGCTCTATCCTCATTTT
>VSTD030000595.1:0-15269 GCA_008808055.3 Sporobolus alterniflorus
TATCTCTAACCCTCCCCCCCCCCCCCCCTTCAAACTCAAGGTGGATCAACTACATTGAGTTTGGAAAGAAGAAAACAATGCTGAGCTTGAGTATGAGCCTTGGTAAGTCTGCAAGCTGAATCTCCTACGGCACATACTGAAGAGCAATAATCTTGTCCTATACAGTGGATCTAACATAGAAGCAATCCACGCCGTCGTGTTTGGTGAGCAATGCTGATAGCACTAGTACTGTCACAGTGAACAGGCGTAGAGGAGAGAGCAACACCAAAATCAGCCAAGAGCCACTGTAGCCAAGTCTCCTCAGCCGTCACACATGCTAAAGCACGCAGCTTAGCCTCAATACTAGAGCGAGAAACAACCGTCTGCTTCTTGGCCTTCCAGGCAATCAAGGAGGAACCAAGGAAGACACAATAAGCAGAGAGAGACTTGAAGTCTGAAGGATCAGAACCCCAAGTAGCATTAGAGTAAGCATGGAGTTGAAGTGAGCTGGAACTGGAGAAGAACAAGTGGCAATCGATAGTGCCATGAAGATATCGAAGGACGCTAAGGAGATGACTGTAGTGGACACTAGTGGGGGTGGACATGAACTGACTCAGGATGTGAACGGCATGAAATGTTAGGACGAGTGATGCTGAGATAGACAAGGCTACCAATGAGGTTGTGACACCCCGTATCTCTAATCCGTATGACTAAGTTGATCACATGTTTAAGAGACTAAGAGTTGTTGGAATTCAAAACCAGGATTTAAATTCAAAGTTTTTAAGTTCTGTATAGTGTGGACCATTAAGCTCAGTCTGTGATTTTTTAGAATTAATTGGAATTGAATTAGACCACACTCCCAAAAGATAATGTGTTCCTCATAACTTGTTCTACAAGTGTGCAAATTTGCAAAAATCCTTGAGCTCGGGAAGTATTTGTTTCAAGTGACCGAACAGGGCTCTATGAATAGGTTTCTAGACTGGGCAGTTTGAGTTCTTGCTTAACTGATTAGTTATCTTTGCAATGTCATATCTCCTCGAATATTGCGAGTTAGATTGTGCATGTCACCCATATTGTAGTGCAAGGTTTGTATATCACTTGGGAGCACTCCTCGTCCAGGTTTGAGTCCTGATGAATTTGTGGAAATAATCTCAAGTTGCCTAGTTGTTTAGTTTTCAGACTTTTTGAGGCACTTGCTTAGCAGTTATCACTTTTGGAAATTCGATATCTTCTTCTATTTTGTGAGATAGTGTATGCATGCTAACTGGATGAAAGCACAATACTCCTAGTCCAGTTTAGAACGCTTCTTGCCTAGTTTGCTAAAGTGGTGTGCTTGTGAGAGTAGGAGCAATATACTTAAGTGGCCAACTCTTATAGGATATGAAATAAACTAAGTACATATTCCCACTTGTAAAGGAACCTCTAATATTTGAATACAACTGAGTCAATATAAATTCATATTCAAGTATATCATGTGAAGATGGAATTTTAGAGAATTTATCAGATTTTTTCAGAAAGTTTTGTACCCTTTTAAAATTCAAGGAAGATTCAAATTTGAATTTGTTCCAGAATTTATAACTTGCAATCCAGTGGGATTTTGAAGTTGGTCCAAAAAGTAAAGTTGCTCCTTGTGTTTCAAACTGCCTACCTGCAAAATTTGGAGAATTTTGGACATTGGGAAGGACACCAATTCAAATTTCAAAGTTCGGGTGATTGAAAAGCTTTGAAATTATGAAATAGAGCCGGGCCCACCTGTCAGTGGTCGTCTCCTCCGCCCGGGCCTGCTTGTCGGAGACCGCGGTACACATCGCACGCCACGCACCGTCCTGTTGCTCGCCGCCGTCCCCTCGTTAAGCGCTGCCGCTCTCCTCCACGCTGGCCATCATCGTAGCTCACCACGCCGCCTGTGCTCGCCATAGCCGTTGTGCCTCACCGTTTCGTATTCCCTGCATAGGTCGTCGTCGCCGCACCCGACGCTGCTGCCGTCGAAGACCCGCCTCAAAGCCACCCCTTGCCGCCGCTACGCCGACGAGACGTTGAAGACAATCGCCCAGGTGCACCACCTCGCTACGCCGAGCCTGTCACGCCCCGAGGAGCTTCCTCCATGAGAAGGCGCCAAGAGCCAAAGCCCACCGCCGAGTCCCCTACCGCTGTGAGCACCTCCCCGACTGTTCCTGGACCCCCTCGACCCCAACCCGAGCTTCGCGCCACCAAGGAGTTCCTCCCTGACCACTCCAACCCTGCCGGCGACCACCACTCCGGCTTGCCGACCATCCTCCCCCACTGTCGATCCCCTTCGCCGCGGACAAGCCCCCCTGGTGAGCCCCCTCCCCTCAACCGCCCCAAATCCAGTCTGTCACCCTACTGTCTTGCTCCTCGAACCCTCCCTACTACACCTAGCTATCGGCAATCGCCGGATTCTGGCTGGCGGCCACCGCCCGGCGAGGCTGACGCCTTTCCCCTGTTTTTCGTCCTCGGGCCGAAAGTGCCGAGTGGGATGGACCACTTCCTTGGTCGGGTGGGCCGTGTCATTGTTGGCGCAGCCCACTGCAATAGTGGCGTTTCTCTTTTATACTTTGGATTAATTCAAAACTCAATTCAAATTTAGTTTAAACTTAAAAAATTCATAGAGATTTAAATAAATTCGATAAAATTATAAATTCAATTCCATAATTTGAATTCAAAATTAATCTCTGAAATAAAATTATTAAATAATTTTTTATTTAATTATTAATTCTGTTTTAATAATTAATCTTGAGTAATTAGTTATTAATTCATAAATAATTATCCATAGCTCCAAAATTCATGAAAATTGAACTAATTTTAGTTCTAAGCAGTCCAACCTTAGAAAACTTGTTAGAAAGCATTGTTCATGAGTTATGACCATGAAAATTTCATTTTTTGCCCTTGTTAAGTAGAATCTTATGCAATTAAGGTTTCTGTTTAGAAACTTAACGAGGTTTCGCCATGAATGCTTAGTACTAATCCTAAAGCAATAAATTGCCTCATGGTTAGTCATGAGTGGTGTTAGGAAGAATAAAAACCCTTAAGCTATGTTCTTAAGTAAAGATAGCTAATATGAGCTAATGAAGTAAATGAATAGGATAGATTGTTAATCACCTTAAGGCTTTTGAGCAGTGTCGCTCTTACCATTCTCACCCTTGTACCTCACATAACTTTCTGCATCATACCGCATAGGTACAGACCCCATTGGATTAGAGAGCACGTCAAGCTTTGATGAAGCTAACTTTTCTTCTTCTCTAGAACAAGGCAAGCACTTTGCATCCTCCTTGGATAGGATTTTCACTTTATAATATTTACTTTATGCCATGATTGTGCACTTCAGTATATGGGTTTGATGGAACCGTAGTTGCACTAAGACCACCCTTATTAAACCACTTTGTTTATACCTATGAAATGGAAGACAACGATAGAACGCTACGCGTAGTTGTATAGGCAAACGGTAGAAGTTGAGTGGTTGGAATCTGCTCACGATAGGACCCTTTTTATCGATGAAGGTCCTATGTGGTTTAGCAAGATGATCAAGATTTTGACATAATTAGAGACCGGGCGGGGCAATTAGGGGAAAGGAAAGAATACTGGATGGGAAGTAGGATCAGTGGTCTGATCTGAAATTCGGAGCTCCAAGGTGGTAGCTCCCGCCTGTGTCGGTTAAGGCCCGCGTCGGTTGAACCCTGATGGACAAGCACTTGAATGTACTGACACATACGGTCCCCAAACTTAGTAGCTTCGTGTGTCGATGGGTTGACGATACCTTACCTCGCTTTACGGCTGTACAATGGGATAGTGTTCGGGCCATCCACGGTGTGTCCGTCGATGCATACGCGTGGAAGATGGCATTAGGGTGAGGTAGGGCCTGGCCCAGACTTCTTGTCCTCGTCGTGAACTGTTGTCACTCGTGTTTCCTCCGTGGCCCACGTGTGTCCTGTTGTCAGGTTTATACCCTTGCAAGATTGATTATTGATTCAAATCTCCGCGACACCCTTGGACATGGGTGATGGCTTATTCGCTGTGTTTAAACGTAGAATTGTCGACTTCATAATATTGTGATGATAACTATATGGATGGAGATGACTACCCTGTAGTCATGGTTCATGTTAATCAAATTTTGCTTGGATATCTTTGCATGTTTAGAGTAGGATGCAAACATCCTTATGTTAATCAACTTAATTTGGCTAAATTAACCTGTTTATTAATAGTTAATCTAGATGCTAGTAGGCTAATGAGTTGTTAGTCTTGTTTAAAGTCTTGCTGAGCGTAGTTGCTCAAGCTTTGCTCTTGTGGTTTTTTTTGTGTGCAAGTGAGAAACTGCTTCCTCTTTTCGGCGATGCCGACGAGGGATGTCAGTGGGAAGTACAAACCGATGAGGGTTGGACTCCGTACTGGGATCCTCAGGCTTAGAGCACCGATGGATGTCATTCTCTTTTAGGGCAAAGAGAATGTTGTGATCGTTGAGAGAAATTGCTTCCACAAACTCTGATTTATTTTCTGAAGTGTAATTTTGTCTTCAAACCTCGTTCTGTATAACTAATACGGGAACCTGAGTTGTAATAACTTCTAGTGTGAACAAAAAGTGCAGGATCATGCTGACTAGCAATGAACCCAGCAGCAGTGACAACCGATGTGAACCCCTCCCTGAGGGGCTTGCTTGAGGCCATAAAGAGAACGATGGAGACGACATACATGACCATCAGGAACAGAGTAGTCAGGAGGTGGGTGCATGTAGACCTCCTCATGCAACTCATCGTGAAGAAAAGTATTCTTCACGTCAAGCTGAGAGATGGCCCACCGACGAATCAAGATGAGTAGAGTCAGGTGTCATGTGAAAGGAGGCTCCGGAATCAAGGATCCAAGGCGGCTGAGTATCGGACTGTGGGAGCTGAGGAGAGTG
This sequence comes from Sporobolus alterniflorus, assembly GCA_008808055.3. Taxonomy (NCBI): domain Eukaryota; kingdom Viridiplantae; phylum Streptophyta; class Magnoliopsida; order Poales; family Poaceae; genus Sporobolus; species Sporobolus alterniflorus. The sequence goes on from VSTD030000595.1 coordinate 4,892, forward strand.
AGTGGAAGAGACCTTGGATGGATCAGAAAAGGCAAAATGACACTCTAGACGATCCATCTGATTTGTGAGCTCAAGAGCCCAATCTGGAGGTGACTGAGAGGAAGAGTCATAAGCACCACCTAGGGTGCTCAAGCCCCCGTCCGGTGTAAGGTCATAGGTGGCCGGACGGGAGCGAGAGAGGACCGCGGAAGCGTAAGGAGAGGCGCACGCAAATTAGAGGCAGCGCACAGTGAGGAGCCACGGATTGAGTGGATCCGAGTGAAGGCGACACTCCGGCGAGTGGAGCGTGGCTGACTAGCCACAGAGCGGCGACCGAAGGGCATATGGAAAAGACAGAACATGACGCTGTAGGAGCTAGCGGCTTGCGAAGCGGCACATCGGCGGGCTATGCGTAGAGGATCTGTGGGGCCGTGACCAAGTGCGGGCGAGAGAGAGGAGCAACCATTGTGGGAGAGGTTTTTTTTTGAATCGACAGAAAAGGGAGGGTCACTGTGCAAGACAGATCACGGTTAGAGGAGGCTGGGCGCACAAAGGTGGACCAGAGGCGCTGGAGGGGTAGCAGAGGCGGGCGGCCGGATCGACGGGGCAGGGCAGAATCGCGGTCGAGGGCGGCCACGGGCGCGCGGCCCGTCGGACGGCGTGTCCGGCGGCCCATGGGCGGCTGGATTGACGGGGTAGGCCGGCTGGAGCTGCAGCAGGCCGGGTCGGCTCGGGCGGACCGGGCGTGCGGCGGATGGGCTGGTGACTAGATCTGTGACGGCAGGCCAGTGGCATCGGCCAGAGTTGCAGCAGGCCGGGCCGGCTCTGGCGGAACGGGCGTGCGGCGGCGGGCAGGGCCGAACGGAGCTCGATGTGTGGTAGGCGGTGTGTGGCTCCAGGCTGGATCCATGGGGCCGTTGTGACTCACCGGTGGCGGCGGTGGCTGGATCTGGGGCTGTGGAAGAGAGAGGAAGGAAGAAGAAGCCGCTCGATACCATGCTAGAGAAAGTGTAAATGGCAGCTATCTCTATTGCAAGGGGCCAAAGGCCAAATATACAGGAGTAGTTACAAAGAGGTCACTGTACAAAGGGGAAAAAGGAAAACACTGTATATCTCTAACAGAAGTAACTCATCTCAAGACTGAAGCAAAATTTTAAATACAGATTAATCTTTTCATTTATGCTGCAGAAAGGAGTGTCCCATTGGACCTTCGGACATCTGATCAAGAAACATTCCATGGTTTGTTTGAGGAAAGAAGACATGTGATGTGCATCTACTGCCACACTAATCTTAACAACAGAAAGTGTTCACCAAAATAAAAAGGAAAAAGGCAGAGATAATGCAAGCTATAACGGTAGATCATTGAGGGCTGGCCTGGGAAAGTGGACAATGGTAGTGCCAGTTTCGTACTTTTTCAAGATTCATGGTCATGGTAGCCTCCGCCCTCCGGCCACTGCATCGGAACAGCGTTAGTCAAATTCTTTTATCAACTTCAAATAAAGAGACCAAACATAAACGATGGAGTGCCTTGAGATTTTACTGCAGCTGTATGGAAGAAGGCTCCGATATAGAAAACATATGCTAGCAGTGAGACGATGATAGTTAGATGGCCCGGCAGGGCAGATGGGAGAGGTGGCAGGAGAACGGTGTGGTTGAGAACGGAAGAGGCCGACACGTGAGGTGGATGGTCCAATGTTTAGACACGGCCGAGGCTCACCACCAAGAGAACGGTCGGGTAGGGCCTGAGCGCGCAGCGCCACCTGCTCCTTCGCCATGACGCTTGTGCATCCGGCCTTGCCGAGGCACATGGCGATTTAGAGCTCCAGTGAGCTGGGTGGCCAGGTGCACACACCGAATCATAGAAGGCGGCCTCGTGCTCCCTGCAGTCGGCAGCCTGTGACTCGTGTTCCCCAATGGGGATGGATCGGGATGGGAGTGGGAGGCTAGGAAATGGGAACAATGCCCCTGGACGAGGAAGGGCAGGGGAACGGTAGAGCGGCGGCTTGGAGGTGGAGGAGGGGAGGGCAAGGTGGTGGGAGGAGGAATGGATGAAGCGGTGACGCTCAGACTAGAGATGATTGCGGCTACGACGGACTTGAGAGGAACTAACCGGATGAGTTCGGGTCCGGGCTCACATACCGGTTGGGAGTAAGGAGCGGATGATGTATTATTGTATAGAATACCACAAGGGAATTAATAAGTAGTAGATATATATGTTTTCTATACAAACAACAACAACAACCAAGCCTTTTACTCAAAATATGTTTTCTATGTGGAGTACAAATATTCTCAACAGTAACAGTAGGTCAAATGCTGTCTACACCACAGCATCAAAACTTTTTCTTCGTTTGGTTGACAGGTGGTGAGGAAGCAGTTATTGTAGTTGCTATGTTTTGAGTAGGAGAGGTGAATACATTTCTGGTATATATGGGCTTTTCATACTGATCAACCAAATTGTTGTGTTTTTCTATCTTAAGGTGCAGAATAACAACTATTTTATTTTCTGCATCAGTAAACTAGTCTTGTTTCAAGCAAAAAGAAATTTGAAAATAAGAGAACCCCATTCACACGCAAAGATCTTGCTGTATAAAATACAGTTGTAATAACTAGTATTTTCCTACTTTTAACTTTCCATTTGCTATGTATTCCAGTGCATACTCAATATTTAATGAAGACTTCAGGGAGCTGCCAGGAACATTTAATGCAGAGCGCATAGATAGAGACATCCGGGCTGGTCAATTATGAGGTATGAGGCCTTTACCTGGGTTACAGAGACCATAATATGCTAGGATTTGTGTAGAAGTACACTGCTCATTGTCTGTGTCTGGAAATTAGTATTTCAAGAGAACCCTTATAAGGATGAATCTGCGTCGGCAAGATGTTTCAAACTTTCTGTTTGAATCTGGTTGTAATCTTTAATTACTTTGATGTTCTTTGTTACATGCTGGAAGACTTTAATATAAATTTAGGATCATGTAAGGGTCTTCCTGCAAATGTACCGAAGCTTCTAGAGTAATGGAGATTATCTAGCCCATTTTGGGGTTCTGCCTTAAATAATAATAATAATAAATATCTTACATGTTGAGAATGGTGAAATGGCCAAGTACATGTGCATTTTGCAGATATTTGTATGTTATAATAGCTGTTATGAAGTCGTTCTTACTGTACAGTTCTGTTGCTGTTGAAACCTGAATAGGAAACAACTGTCTTGTTGGCCACACTGGAAGGATAACTGAGGTCAACATTATTCATTTACTTTGTCCATTCTGATATATGCGCAACGTGGCTGTGTTAGTGAGGATGATCACTGTTCAAGCAAATTAATCTGTAATACAGAAACTTATATATGCAATGATTGTTCGCCAACTTGAATCTGAAGCATAAGTGATAGCATGCATATTCATTTCAATTCAGCTCATGAATATACATAACACAAGTACAGTCTAACATGCTAGATCTGTAATGTGCTACAAAACTTACCAAATTAAATATTCCTCAAATTGCTGTTACAAATAACAAGATTAACACTGAAACATGACGTGCCCTTTACTCTGAAACTAACCCAAACTAGGAAACAAGGATAAATCATGGAAGGATTAAGACATGAGATTCATATTTGACAACATGCAATTTTATAATTGACACAATTAAAAAAACTAGGTCCCAACATGCATCAAGGACACTTGCATAGTTCTCTCGTTGGTTGCTGCTCAAGATCTTTGAATTGTTGGTCTTCGAAGTTTTCGGACGGCTCATTCTCTAAATAATCGTCAGACCAAAAATAAGCAATAATACAAATACAAATAAAACATCACAACAAACTTGGGAGAAACAATATGACAATGCAGTGGTTGGATATGTTGTCACCACAAAAACCGTGGTACAAAAATCACTTAAATTGAAGCTATGGATGAAAAAATATAAAGGTTTGAAGGTTTATGAACTAAATTGTAAAAGATCAGAAGTTCTAAGGACCTATTCGTAAACACATAAAAATTAGAGGGCCTCTGTAAAAACATAGGAGTGAAAATCTAATTATGATAAAGTTCAAGGACTAAAATGTAAAAATGTAGCGGTTAGATCTGAATTTATTTTAAATCCAGGGGCACATCTACAAAACTGTCTTTTTCTAAGATTTCAGATTTGTTTCTTTTGAAATGTCATGAGCTGTGCTCATGAATCTGTGGACCTGGGCTATGGCATCGGTCCATGGTCCATCGTGGGTCGGGGCACCGTAGGTGGCGGTGCAGCTCGCCGGAGTTCGGCACACGACCAATTCCATGCGCGGGACCTCGTTGTGTTGTGCTAGAGAGGTAGTGCAGGCCAGCCGAGGGAGGAGGGGGAGTGCTCATTGGCGACGGAGGATGGCAACGAGGCAACAGATTTGATGATGAGAAGGATTGGCGACGATGTGGCGTTTCATCTAGATAGGAAGGGAGATGGAGGTGGAGTCCGGTCGGAACATTGCTCGTTTTATAGGGGTGGACGACCAGATATTGGGGTAGGATTCTAGGAGAGGAGGTGGTTGGGTAGAGGCTCGGCTTTGCCAGTTTTGGAAGTGGAGCAGATCTAGAGGGGAAATGTGTAGGAGGTAGTGTGGCGGCAGTGTAACGTCACCGCCCTTAAAAAGGATGTTTAGTCTAACCCAGGATCATTACGGGTTGTAATTACTGAGGTAACAATGTATAATAGATCACATACATTACAAGCCTGAATAAAAGTGTTATTATAATAGGTTCTTAATTACATTAGAGTACTTACTTTAAACATGAAGTGTTTGAAGTTTAAAAGTGGAAGCGGAAGCTAACAAAATATCCCACGAAGATACATGGGCTACACATCGATCCCTCCGCTATGCATCCTTGGCTAGCTCTTCAGGGCACCAACTCCTAGGTGACATCCAAGTCCTCGGGTGTTGTGCCATGCTACATGAACTTGCTACAACAGTTACAAAACCTAGGCATCTCCTCTACACACAAATAGTTTATAAGCAAAGCCTGAGAAACTACAGTTCAGCAAGACTTACTTGTTAAAGTGACTAACTACAACCGACTCCTAATATGCAAGGTAAATAAATAGGGGTGGCTCATAACTATGCACAAACCCACGTTACGAGTAAGTCCTTACTTTCAGGCTTTAGTGCTAATCTAAGTTAATTACTTTTTGCTTGCAACCTGAGCTACAACAATAAAGAGTTTTGTGAGTCATAGCGATTCGAATTAATGTACAACCTACAGGAGAAATCTGATACACATGACACGTACGCAACAACCTTTCACACTGACCCAACAGAGTTGGACAAATCCTAATGCTCCCGAGAAAAAGATCTTCCGTGTCAATCCCTAGCCCGTCGGCTGACCCACCAGCGGGTCCTACCCCGGTTCTCTCCCATGGTAGCCATTGAAGCAGTAGGCTACAGTCAATCATTTGTTGATGAACAAACTACATCAGTTTACTAGGCTCATATCTCCAGCATGTGATAAGTACGTTCAATACTTCCTTGCGGGGGCTAACCCATCAGTCCTTAACTGACATGGACGGGGGCTACCACCTTGGAGATCTTGTCTTTCCACATCACTCTCCTTACCCTTCCCAACTGACAATGGTGCTATTTCCCCTAATGGCCCCGCCCGGTCTCAGATTAATATCCTCAACATAAACCTCTAGCAATTAAGTTTATAGCATCTTAGTACCCGAGTGGCCTCCATGCCATTCGATCTCTACCGAATCTTACAACTACACCTATCATTTGCTAATGACTTACAACTACTAAAAGGGTAGTCAAGGATAATTCAGAAGGTTAAACAGAATGTATCTACGGTACCAATCAACTTCTATAAACTTAATGCATAATCAAACTTCATTGTAAGTAGCGATTCAAAGTAAACGATAAGGATTATTGGTAGGATGTACCGGGGCTTGCCTTGAGCATGATCGGGGTTAGCGGACGCCTCAGCTGGTGCTAGCTCCTCCGGCAACTCGAGTTTCAGCTCCACGGGTTCGGTTTCTACTGTATGCATAATGATGAAATTCTAAAATGTTCACAATGTATAAGATACTGCATTATGAGCAATAATACATGTATTTATGTTGTATGAAGTATTTCTATTATCTACTTTTAATTTGTATTGATTATTAACTAAGTTGAGCACTTGAAAAATTAATAACATGAGAGTTAATTACTTTATGAGCATTATGTATTTTTTTGCAGGTTCACTACACTGAAAGGAAGGGCCATGCCAAAATTTGGCATTTTTCCATGCAAGGATATTTTATAATGAATTAAAGAATGCAAGAGATAGCTTAATTAATAACTAATAATTTGGGCAGTGATAAAAGATGGGTAATTTTACACAAGCTACGGATAAGTGGTAGAGCTGGCATGCAAAGTTCCAAGGTGTGAATGTGTATGGATTTTTGTAAATATTTTAAACAAGACTAGGATTCTTGTAAATTTATACTAGAGATTATTGCATAATTTATAGAGTTTCCAAGTTCACTGTAGAGATCTTGTCACAAGGATTCTAACAAAATTTAATTTGTATTTTTTTGAGGTTTCTACAAACTTCTATGAATTTTGAAAGCTTGAACAAATTTCTAGAATATTTAAACAAATAAACAAAATTCAAAAATTGGAAAAGAATTGAAAAGCCTCTTGGACCGAATTCGGCACACGGCCTCAACTGTCGTGAACCGGCCACCTGCTTTGCACTATGGGCCAAGGCCTAACAGTCGCCAATTGGCTGGCCCCGCCCACGGTGAAAACTGACCGAGGATGACCCGGTCGTGTGGCGCAGCATAGATGCGCTCTGGGGTGGTCACCACACGTGGAGTGAGTGCGGTGGTGAGCTGACCCACTAGGTATAACATAGGCAGTGACTCGAGCATTAGGGGAACAAGGGGGACACATCAGACAAGGAGAGGGACGGTGCGGCTCACTAAGGCGGCTTGGCGTCGATTGTGACAGCCCTAGTGTCACTATAGCAGGTACAATGCTTCAACAGTACCTCACCATGTAATTGCATTGCTTAAAGGAAATATAAGTTTGTTTAGTTTGAATTTCAAATGCACACTCTTCTTTTATTTCAAGCCAAGGCAACTGGACACTTGTATAGAAACAACATTTTCTTGCATACCCGTGTGGCCAACTAAATTCACATTCATGAACCTCAACTCAAGAGAGAATTTTAGTGAATTTACAAGATTTTTTTCCAAAAGGTTTGAACCACTTTCAAATTTAAGGAAGATTCAAATTTGAATTTGATCTAGAATTCATAATTCAAAATCCATAAGGATTTTGAAGATGGGCCACAAAGGAAAGTCGTTCCTTATTATCGAAACTACCCTCATGCAAAGTTTGTAAAATTTTGGAGCAATGGAAACTTGATGTTTGTATTTTACAAATCTAGCTCAGTTTGTAATATTGGAAAAATATTTGAAACGGGGAATTGGGCCCGGCCCAAATGAGCAGTCCTGACTGGGACATTCAAACCGACCGCGCCTCGGTGCCTATGGTCACCACGCCACACAGCGCCCGTCCCCACCAGGCCATCGACCCCGCACCGCCACCCTTATCCCCTCGCGCGTGGGTGTTGCCAGAGGAAGCTCGTCCTCATTTCGCCTCTTCCTCACTCCATCGCTCCTGCCTCAGCTGCTCCCGCCACCGATACCGTGGTCACCGTCAACTGCCACCACCCAAGCTCCTCGTCATCGACCAAGCTGGTGGAAAGCACCCCCTACACCTCCTCTACATTTCCTACCGCCCCCAAACCCAAGCCGACGGCCACACCGTCGACGAGAGCAAGTTTCCTCTGCTATCGTCTTCCTCCGCACGCCCCACTGTCACTGGCGGCCATTCAACTCCCTCCGGCCGAGCCAACACCGCCGCAAGCTTCAACGATCTCCACAGGTCCTCCACCGCCGCACCTCACCGCTAGAGACCTCGTGTTCGCTCCTCTCACCGGAGTTCCCTCTTCGCCGCCATGGACCATCGCTGTCGATGAGCCTCTCTCAGTGCTATGCCCCAAATTGGGTTCCCCATCAACCCAACCGGATGTGCTCCCCACCCCTTTTTTTCCCCAGCCCCTCGCCGCCGGCCGGCCAGAATCGGCTGGCCAAAGCCGAGGGGGAGATTTGAGTCCCCTGTTTTTGGCTCAGGCCGAAAGGCCACATGGGCTAGGCTATTTTGGCCGGACAGGCCTATGAGCCAAATGGGCGCCCATTCCAACAGTAGCTTCTTTAATTCTTTCGGATTTATTGATTTCCAATTTCAAATATAGTTCAAACTTCAGAAATTTGAATAAATCAGATAAAATTATAAATTAAACTCCATAATTTGAATTCAAACATAACCTATGAAATAAAATTATAAAATAATTTTATTTAATTATTAATTAAGGATTTAGTTGTTAAACCTTGATAATTAGTTAATAATTCATAATTAATTATCTAGAGCTCCAAAATTCATGAAATTTGACCCAAATTTCTTTTTGACCCATCTGAATATAGAAAAGTTGTTAGTACCCCATGTTCATGAGAATTGACCATGTTAGTCACATTTTTCACCTTGATTAGTGTGAACCTAAGTCATTAAGGTGATCTCTTTTAACCATGTCAAGGTAATGCCATGAACATCTTTAGAACCTTTTTAAACATCAAGCACACCCTCATGACTTGTCATTGGTGGTGTTAAGATGGCTTACCGCTTTTACCTTATGGTTTAGTTGTGATTAGCTCATAGGAGTCAATGTAGGAAATTGAACAATCTATCTCCTTAAGCATCATAAAAGATTGTGAGCTGCATTGTTAGCATAGGTTACTCTTTCTTTGTCGTTTATCATTAATGTTCATGCATCATGGCGTATATGAGCTAACACCGCCATCAATCAAGAGGGATCGCCAAGCTTCATAGAGGCTAACCCTTCTCCTTCCTTTGAGCAAGCAAGCACCAAGCATCCTCCTTGCACAGGGTTTTCACTTTGAAATATTTACATTATGTTCATGATTGTGCACTTACGTATAGGAGTTTGATGAAACCCTAGTTGCACTAAGAACACCCTTACAAGTCCACTTTGTTTACAATCTGAGACTAGGCGGGGCAAATTAGGGGATGTGGAGAATACCGGATGGGAAGGTTGGGGAGAGGTCTATTTTCATGTTCAGAGCTCTGAGGCGGTTGCCCCCGCCCGTGTTGGTTAATGACTGATCGTCTGGCCCCAGTGAGAAAGTTCGATTATGTACTAGCGCATATGAGATTTATGGGGTCCCACAAACTTAGTAGTTTCATCGGTCACCAAGTTGGACGATACCCTACCATACCTCTAGGGTGTATAAGGGATAGTGTGTGAGCCACCCACGGATAGCCCAGAGAGGTATCACGTGGAAGACATGCACTAGGGTAAGGTGGACTCGGCTCGACTCTTTGGTTGTCGTCGCGAACTGTTGGCACTCGTGGGATCTTAATGACTCACATGTGTCGTGTTGTCAGGTTGTTATCCTTGCAAGGTTTAAATTAGCTCGAGTCTTCGTGACACTCTTAGACATGAGTGGCACTTGCCCGTTGCAGTTATTCAGTAGTAATGTAACTTTCATTATGTTAATCATATTGTTGAAGATGATTGTTGACTACTTTGTAGTCATGGCTTAATGATAATCAATATTGCGTTGTTACCTTTGCATGCTTAGAGTAAAAGGAAAACCTTCTCATGATAATCGACTTAATTTGGCTAATAACATGCTTAATAGTACTTAATGTTGGTGCTAGTAGGCTTATGTATTCTTTAGTTTTGTTAAAGCCTTTGCATGTCTAGTCATGATCTTTTGTTCACATTGGATAAGTCTTGCTGAGCATAGTCGCTCAAGCTTTCCTCTTGTTGTCTCATGTGTGCAGGTGAGGATCTTTTTCCTCTTTTCGGTGACGCCGATGAATGTTGTTAGTGGTAGGCCCAAACCGATGAGGGTTGGACTCCGTACTGGGATCCACAAACTTAGAGCATTGATGGACATTATTCTCTTCTAGGGTGAAGAGAATGTACTGAATGTTGAGAGAAATCACTTCCGCAAGCTCTGAATATCTTTTGAAGCATGTTTTGGCTTCAAACATTTTGTATAACTAATACGTGAACCTAATGTGTAATAATCTTACCTAAACTTAATATATGATCTGTATGTTTATGTGTGTTCATTGTATTCTCTCTTTGTATCTGATCCTGGTCGACGGACCCCTCATTTCTGAGGTGGTTCTGTCACAATTGGTTATCAGAGCAAGATTGGGGTAACACATCGAGCATCTAAAAATCACATCTACATTATCGGTGAGGATCGCTTAGCCTATATAAGGACTATAGTGGTCTCTTAGGGTGGCAAGCTAACTTATTTGTTCATATGAGTTTGTGTTGGT
>VSTD030000596.1:0-15262 GCA_008808055.3 Sporobolus alterniflorus
AATCCAATTCGGAATTGCCGAGTTCGAGTCCAACTCGGAGTCCAGGACCACCTCGTATTCAAATTGACATCCAGATTACATAAGACCTCTATTTTGGACGTTCTACATATGCACGGAAAGCTAAGGAGATAACCTTTCCAATGGAATCAGTCCCATGTCCAATTAAAATCGTAGTCGTTCGCAATTATCAAAACAGTACTGATTTCCAGAATCGTTTTTGGTGCTGCACCACTATTTTGGCCCGATGGGCCGTGTATCCAGTTGGAGTCCATTAGGAACACATCCTAGGGTTCAGCCATGACCCTAGACCCTTTATATTCAGTAGCCACCATCATTTTACATGGGTTTTGCTTAAATTAATCTATCAAGAACATTTTCACCGATATTCAGTTTGTAAGACCCCAACTTTCATGAGCTAATCATTCATCTGCAATTCGAGATTGTTCTTTCCTGCTCTTGCTTGTGTTCTTGATTCACTTGCAGGGACATAGCCTTCTTGGCGAGGCCAATTCATGTGTGCACGGGTTGGTAACCAACAGAGCCGTGGTGTAGTGACTGCATGGGTTCGAACCGATGCTGTTCGGAGCCTTCATCATCAACGTTGAGATTTCCACCAATCAACTTACCCTCACACTCATGTTTATGATGTGAACCTACTCAAGAAAGGGGAGATGGACGTCGAGCTTCCCACTCTCTTCCGCGCCGTTGGTTGGAATTTTGTGATGAGATTTCTGGGAAGTCCACTACTGGTTGAGGTGATATGACGGATCGAGCACATGATGGAGGGATAGAGACGTGCTCAGGTGATGTTGCGTTCCTCCATCGACTCACAGACCAGCATCATCAACAATCTCTTCAGTCACCATGGCCTCGAGCCTGATGCTTAAATCTTGCAAAGATTTAAGCTTGGGGGAGTAGCCGGGGTGCTCAAGTATGAGTGGTTGCTCTATTTGTCTTGTTCCCCATTTTTCTAGTCGTTTCATCACTTGTCTTGTTATCCACATCATCATTACCCCTGGCATGCATCCTAGCAGTAATTATCTTCTCGTAGTTTAAAAAGTGTCTTAGTGTGTCTAATAAAACTCTCCCACAAGACATGGTTAGGTTATGCATCCTCCTTTGCTTGAGATTAGTTCCAACCACTTGTGCATGACCCCTATTTTTATAAGCTGAATTGATTAGTGTGGTTATGTCTTGGTAGACACAAAATCTCATGCGAGCAAAATTTCAAAAGTAACTATGTCTAAGTTGTTGGGAGCTGTGATATCTGAGTTAGTGTTTTAATCTTGCTGAACCTTGATTTTGAGATTGATTGGAGTTGAATGAAAATAGAATGGTTCCTCAATGACATACACATTCCTAGCAGAGCCAAATATTTTCCATATAGCAACTCTTGTTTGGATTGAGCTTTGTCAAGGGATGTGTCCATGAGGTTTGAAATTTTTTCAAAAATGATTTGCTACCCACAATATTTGCTAGCCTCACCCAGAAATATTGGTGTGCATACCTCCACTCCGGAATATGCGTCCACCATCGATATATCCACCACACCCACATCTCAATGATCATGGTTTAGCTATATTGGAGTGCATAACTCCATTCCCGAATATGCGTCCACTGCCAGTATATCCACTGTCATGACCATGCCATTCCAGGTCATGCCATTTGAAAAGAGATTTTTGAAGAAGTGTTTTTCTTCTCAAATATCATCAAAACCCCCAAGTCAAGAGAGGGAGCATAGAAAAAAAGGAAAAAAGAAGAAGAAGGGAAAAGAAAAAAAAAAGCTCCAAGAGTCTCCTCAAATAAAAGGGAAGTCCATAGATCCTTTTTTATGTGATTCCATTTTCTCCCCCTCCATTATATACTTTCAAAAACCCTTTTCAAAACCATTGAGAAAGTTTTCTTAGCTCTTTTTGGACCATCCTTTAGCTTGGCAATATAGTTGACATGACTTGTACCCTTTCTCTTTACCCATGAGCTCCACATATTTAGCCTTTAGAGGGTAGGATGCAACGGAACATTTGTTGAGCCGAGGTGAGGGACCACAAAAAGAGTGCCTGAGTGCCTAATGTTGAGGAACCATAGTATCATATTCTCTCCGGTTGATTTCAAAAAGAGGCTAAGTAGGAGAGAGACAGATGAAAGGTTCCACCTTTCAACCGCCAAGGACGAGGCAGAAAATTCCACAAAAGCTCCATGAGGTAGGTAGGGACCGCATGGTGTGGCAATATTGATTCATTTGGAAGGTTTGAGCATGGGTCTACACTTGTGTTGTCTCAAATCTCTTGCAGTGCTTTAGGTTTGGCTTTGCTCAGGGACGAACAAAAGTTTAAGCTTAGGGATTTGTTGGCACTTATAAAACATCGATTTCATGCGCCAACATGTTGAGTAAATGTATAAAATAACTATGTATTCACCTTGTCTACTAACCTAGTTCCATGATTTTGGTGTTTATTTGATTTTAGGAACATAGGTGCTAAATTGGAGCATTTCAAGAAATTATAAGGAAATTTGGGATTCCACCAAAGTAAGTGTCATCCCGGGGATGTACCTGACATGAGGAGGTAGTGTGAAAAGGACACTATCCAGTGGGCCTAGGGGGTGGCTGGTCAGCCAAATCCCTTGGCCGGCCAGCTAGGTTTTATGTCAGTTTGGCATGTGGCTTCATGCACGCGTGTCTACACAAGAAGGGGAAAGCCAAAGTTGTGGAGAAAGTCGGTTGAGGCCAAACCACAAGGTCGGCCGGGCACATGGCTAGGCCGGCCGGCGACCACTTAGGGAGTTACCAGCTTAACCAACCAAGTCGATAACCCCTCCTTGGACCCCTATAAATACCTCTCTACCAGTGGAAATTAGAACACACACCACATTTTGGAGATTCCACTTACAAAGCTCCCATTCTTAGTATAGTAGCTAGGTGTAGCCTTGTCAGGAGAGTGGCGAGGCTCTGAGGGCCGGAGGGCCATCCCGCCTGTCAGGAGCCCTCCTCGTAGCTCAAGCGCGGAAGCTCTACCAAAATCCTTCGGGGTCCGACATGGTTTCTCAGCTCTAGTTTGCTTAGGTGGAGAAGCAGTGCCGAAAACCTATGAATTCCAACATAGAGTCTCTACTCAAGTACCTTGGGTGATCAAGGAGTCCTGACCTGTCGGGATCACTCTGCTTCCACGCCTCAGATTTGGGCAATTTACCCATCATAGTAAGTTATCCAATCACTTCTCTTATGTTATTTGTGCATTTCCATATCGTACGGTAGAATGAGATATTGTCTTGTCGTGTATACAATCCTGTGACTAGGGGATCATCTCTGTAGTGGGACCTGGTGTGGTGACTGTACGGACTCCCCGGAGACCTTTTCCCTGTGACGTACGGCAGCGGAAGGTCCTATTCATTGCCATCAACGAGGTGTCATGGGCATTGTCTATGCACGTGGTGCCCCCGGCCATACATATTGTTTATGGTACCTGCAAGAGTGATAGCCCTGTTAGGGCTTCGTAATCCTCCACATAGCTGGACCGGTACGGTGGGTCCCTCCTTACCTGGCTTCACTATAGCCCCATGTGCGGATTCCTAGTTGTGCTATAGGCAGGGGCTACCACCATGGAGCTCTGAATTATGATACAGACCTCACAACATCATTCCCATCCAGTATTCTCCACTTTCCCTTGCTTGCCCCGCCCGATCTCATGTTATGCCAATATCTCGATCATTTTATTTAATCCACATAGGACCTCTATCGATACAAAGCGTCCTTTAGCAAGCAACTTCCAACCACTTGTCTTCTAACGATAGCCTACACAACTAAGCATAGCATACTATCATTATCTTTCTTTCACAGGGGTAAACAAAGTGGATTACTAAGGGTGTACTTACTGCGGCTATGGTTCCATTACACTCCTATAACCTAGGTGCCCAATCAAGAACACAAATATAAAGGTGACGAAAGCAAAATCCCTAAAGAAGGGTATGATTGGTGCTTGCCTTGGTCAGAAGAGGGATAAGAGTTAGCTTTAGCGAAGCTTGGTGTTCCCTCCAACTCGGTGGTGTTAGAACCTGTGAGATATGATGCAAGAGTGTTAACAAAAGAGGCAAAAGAAGCATAAGAACTAAACCACATGGCTCACCTTCGATTATGTTACCTAAGTAGCATTCTATTCAATTTCTTTCATTAACTCCTATGATCTAGTCATACTAATCACATAGGATTCAGGGGGTTAACACCTATGAGCTATAGAACATTTTCTATGAATTTCTAAAGAAATTATAAGATTATGAGTAAATTATAATTGAATTAAATAAATTTTATCAAATTTATAACCTAACTCATAATTTGAACTTGGCTTTCATATTGAAAGGTCATTTGATCCAATTCCAAAGTTTAAACCAAAATATAAAGAGTTTGATTCAAATTTAGATTTAAATTCAATTTGATTTCGCTTAAATCGAAGGGAAAATGAAAAACTCTACTATTCAATTGGGCTTCACCTTGGCCCGAGGCCACAGTGGCCTAATAGGCCAAGGCCCGCCTCACTCGGCCCAGGGGAGGCCTTCAACCAGTCCATGCTAGCTGGTGCCATCCAGCGTGCACACGGCGTGAGCTCACCGTGCATGGGCGCGACCAGAGCTGCCGGGGTGGTGACCTCACCACCGACTAACTGACGGTGTAAACTCAAAGATTCTTGTGGGAAACACTCAAGGGATCATGTCCTACACGCCGCTACACAAATACCTACACGGTATTGGCGGAAAGATGTTGCTCACCGTGGAGGCGGTCGGCACGGCGGAGGGAGGCAGTGTTGACAGAGGAAACATGCATGGCTATGGCGACTCGGTCCTTGGACGGTCTTAGGAGCTGCACAAGACTGTGTAAGACATTAGGGAACAACTTTCTAGTGATGAGAACCATAGGCGAAGGCGTTCACCGGCGAGAGGTGGAGACCATCGACGTGATCTAGCATGGAGGTCAACGGCGTTGGTGTTGAGCTGCAAAAGCAGGGAAAAGGACCGTGAGGACCAGGTGGTCCTAGGAGCAAGAGGAATTAAAATATTGCTGGAGGAATCGATGACTAACTGTCGATGAGTGGCGATGGTGGGGACCTATGATGGCGGGAAAAATGGAGTGGAAAAGGAAGGTTTTGCCGTTGGGTCAGGCTCCTTTTATAGCCGGCGGTGAGAGGGGGTCTAGGTGGGGCTAATCGCAGAACGACCGGGCGGCCGGCGGCGATGGTTGGGCGGGGATGGTGATGCCTGCTGAGTGCAGTGTGAACACTGCACCCCAGAGGCTGACAGGTGGGGACCTCAGTTGTTTTAAATGACCAGGTCAAACTATTCACCATGGGCCGTCCTAGTTATTCGCTCCAAATTTGATTTTCCATTTTTCAATCTAAGCCAGATTTGTAAAATACAAAACATTTACTTCCTCTACTAAAAAATTCACTAAACTCTGCATGACGCTAGATTTGGACCGGAGGAATAACTTTCTTCAGTGGTCCAACTTCAAATTCCCACTACATCTCATGTAATAAATTTTGGAATAGATTCAAATTTGAATCTTCCATGAATTTTAAAGGGGTTCACACCTTGTGGGAAAAATTTGGTCACTTCACTAAAATTCTATTTTGACTTGATCTTCACAACTGTGAATTTAGTTGGGCACACTTGTATGCAATATTATGAAGTTTCTATACAAGTGTCAAAATGGTTGAGTTTGGAAATAAAGAAAGGAGTTTGAATTTGAAATTCAAGCCACACAACACTTATATTTAAATCCAAACTTGAAATTACATGGTGAGGTATTGTTTAAGCATTGTATCTGCTATAATGACACTAGGGGTGTCACACTATCCGGTTCTGAAAACCCTTAGTCCGGGTGACTGGATGCTCGAGTCTGTCCCGGGTCAGGGAGGGAGGCCAAACAGGTGGACAAGTGGTGAAATCCTGCCTGCCCACGTCAATCGTAATGAGGAAAAGCAAAGTGTGGATTCCTCCTATGTTTAGTTCTTTTTAGGTTGGTGGCCCCTCCTCTTGAGTCAGGAGTGGTGGGGCCATATCTAGTACGGGGTGCAAGACTCTCCAACCGTTTGCTGCTGGAAGGAACTGGTCCTATCCAGTATTTTGGGTCATAACCGGCAGCCCACAGTACCCGGGGTACTAGACCGCAACAGTAGCCCTTGAGCCTTCCGTCGAGTGAGTGGTCGAAGCCGGTCACTCAATGGTAGGTAGAATAGGTTCTCATGTGTCGCTATGGGTGCCGCGATGGAATTCGGTGGTGCGAACATGGGGCAAAAGCCTCCATGGTCTCGACATGGAATCCTACGGTGGTGCCCGTCATGTAGCCCCCGAGGCTATGTTTGAGCTGAAAGTTCAGACGGAGGCTAAGTTCCATTTGTACTGCTTTGTTTTGTGCTAATGACTCAATGAGGTCCCACAGTTCCTTACGAGTTGTCAGAAGGTGGCATCACTTGCGCGCCGACCCCGTCCATGGGTGTTTCGATGACTCGGAGGGGCTGAACAATAGGTACTTGCCTAGTAGGCGCGATCCACGAGTTCACAGGATGGCTAACGGTCTGAGCCTTGGCACCATAGTGCCTAGTCAGGATTTGAGTGGAGCCTGGGTCACCGTTCACGGGTGAGAGCCAGCCAGGACAAGTGCCTCTCCATCGGACCAGACAGGGGCTAATGCCCCCCTCCCTGATCAATTCTAGGCTAGGTAGTTTCAAGCATCTTTCCCGGGTAATCCCTAGCGGGAAAACCTGGATGGCTAGCTGCCAGCCCACATGGATGGGCATGAAGGAAACCTCCCGGTCGGGACTCAAATACAAAACTTGAGGATGTTGGGTCCCCTTGATGGGGCCCCTGGATGTGCCAGATGTTGGCCACCCTTTGTGTCGCTTTGTCCCTTGCTCTGGTTGCTCTAGGCGGCTCTGACCCAACTAGCAGGTTTCACTTCAAAACCCTGAGAGTTGCAGGCCCCTTGACAATCATGGGGCATGTTTTCAATACGGTTGATGTATCCTGTGATGTAAAGGACGCGTCATGCAATGAGTTGGGGTGGCACATAAACTCATGTTTACTGCAGATTTTACAGCCCCTACAGTGGCCCACCGCTTTGCCTCCTCGGTTGTTACACCATGGGGCTATAAAGCTGGTGGTCGCTCCTATGCAACCTACATCCTCTTGCATGATCTCCCATCATCTACCCACTTCCTTCCCTATGGTTGAAAAGAAAGAGAGATAGAGAAAGCATATCTAGAAACATGAGAGAGTTGTTGAGCTTAGAGGGTGTTCCCTCTCCATCCTGTTGGTGGCGAGCCTTCACCTCCATGCGAAGGCTACCTCAAGCAACCCCCGCTAGTCAGGGCCCAGAATTTATGACACCTCTGCACACCAGAAAGGGGGATCCAACATGTTTTGCAGGGAGCTGAGGACTCTGGAAGTCTTCGAATGAAGGCCTAGGCAGGCGAACAGGATGAAAGCCCTCAGAGTCACATGGACGGAGGTTGTGAGCTAGAAGCGTCGCATTGGACATCAACCGAAGGTCATCGCATCAGCGACGGCACGTGTCAGCATCATAGACTAGATTACCCCCTGACCATGGACTCTATTGGCAGGGTAGGTAGTTAGGGGCATTCATGGCATTGTAACAAGACCCTTGATCTCCCACTCTAAATAGACCCGCACGGGCACCCAACTCGGTGGGCTGAAATACTGATTGGAGTTTCAGAACCACTCGCCACATGTTTTTCCCCTGTTCCTTTGTTTTTATTCCTGTTACGCTCGTGTCAGAATTCATTAGCCCTCAGCTATCGAATTCCATCATTGGCACCCACTATTTGTGAGCTGAAGAGAAAACCCACAAAATGCCGCCTAAAAAGAAAGTTGGGAAGGAACTTCTGGACGAGGGCTCATCCCAAGCGGCCGGAGATCAAGTCCTTACCACAGCTCAAACAACCATCTAAACCACTCACTTACGCCAAACAGCCAACCCACAATCATCCACAGAGCCAAGTACAGCAACCATAGAAACTATAGGACCCAAAGACCCAGTGGAACAACCAGCAACCCAAGCGGAGGTGCTTGCCATGAACACATCTGTCCCAAATAACCAACCCCCACACCAACACCAAGAAACCGAAATTCAAGAGGACCAGCATGAAGATTCGGAAGAAGAGATCGAAGCAATCATTGAAGATGAATTGGCGCGCCTCCGCCAGGAGAATGGGTGCCTGTGACTCATGCAAGAGCACCTAGCTAGGAGAAAGGCAATGGCGAAAATATCTCAGATCATGCAACAACAGATTGAACAGGAACTAGCAACCCAAGCAGAGGTGCAGTGAGCAATACAACACCTCCGCCAGCAAGAGCATGAACCCTCAGTGCAAGAGCCTCCGCTGCAACAATGTCACCCGCAGTAGCCTCACAAGCAGAATGCACCACATCAGTCAAGACAGACACAAAGCGGCATCGACAGCAAATGCCCCCTGGCTAACAAATTATCGCTAGCCCCATGGCCGCCCCAATACAGAGTGGCACCTTCGCCATACTATAATGGAGAGTCCGACCCATGAAACTTCCTCATGTGTTATGAGGCAGCCATAGCTTCGTCTGGAGGGGATGACACAACCCTCGTAAAATCATTCATCATATCCCTCAAGAATGCAGCAGCCAATTGGTATGCAAGATTGCCACCAAGATCCATCACATCAGGGGTGCAGCTCAAAGAAAAGTTCCTAGTCAATTTCCAAGGCTTTCAAGCAGATCTCAGCATGGAGGAAGATTTTTTCTCATGCTAGTAGTATTGTAAGACCCACTTTTTGCATAATAAAATTTGGCCAAGCTAGAAGTGCATTAGGTTGCATCCATGGCATGGCATGACATATTTTAATTTCTAAGAATCCTAGAAGAATTCAGGAAAATCCTCATGTCCAAATTCCTTCTAAATTTCCTTGAATAATTTCTCCAAGTCTTCTCAAAAATCTAAATTCATTTGAAATAAAAAAACCAATTCCATCTTAATCCTCTCTAGGGATCCAGCCTAGCCAGCTCAATTCACCTGCACTGTCCCACTCCTCTTCGCACGCCGCCACCTCCCTCACTGGCCTTTCTAGCTCAGGTGCCATAGGCACCCTCACGGAAATACGTTTTTCCTTTTGGTTTACACCCTCCGATCTCGTCACCTCCTCTCTCGCTGAACCGCAGGCCCTACCCATCAGCTCCTTCTCATTCCTTCCACGCTGCCAGAGCCGGCAACACCACCACCTCTACTCACCACCTTCGGCCATCCTCGCTGCTCCGGTCTCGTGCCTCGTGATGCCGGTCAAGCATTTACCCTCCCCCGATTAAACCCCCTCTTAACCCCTCCCCGCCATCAATGGCATTAAAGCCATTAAGCCGGCCATTGTCGTCTCTCCCTAGCACTCCCCTAGCCCCTATATAAAGTGAGCACCACCCCCAGCCACCACCGCACCTCTCCCCTCGCTCTCAAGCTCTCTCCCACTCTCTAGCACCCGCGCAATGAGAAGCTCCCCGCCGTCATTGTGCCACTTCTCCGTCACTGCTCGTGCTCTGTGAGCACCCCTCTGGCTCTGTCTAGCCTTCCCCATCCTCCCCAGCCAATGCCGGCAAGCATCGGTGACCCTAAGCGCTCGCATGCCTCGCACCGGTGAAGCGCCGTCGTGCCTCATGTCTGCATCGCCTTTGGTCCACCATGGACTCAATCGCACCGCCAGTCCACGATCCCATGGACCTGGTTCAAGGGATTTATTGTTGAAGACCCGGTCCACTCCAAATTTCAACAAATACCCCCCCCCCCCCCCGCACAACTTTTTGAAAAGACCATTTTCCCCTAAAAGCTTCCATAGCCATATCATTTGATCCAAAGCTCCGTTTTCCATGATGCTTGATCCCAAATTATTAGAATTCATCGTTCTTTCTATTCTTGCATTCATACATAACAAATTTGTTGCTGCATTGTATTTACTTGTCTATTGTGTGCATTTAATTAGGAAATTCCGTGCTAGAGCCGCTGTTCAAGGATTTCCAGGAGCAAGTCTTTGAAGAGTTCGAGGATTTCTTTAGTGATCAACAAGGCCAGTGTCCTTAATGAACTTTGCACCTATTTTTCCTATATGTTATGTAGAATGTAGAAATCGCATGATAGGAGTAAGCTTGTGTGCACCTATGCTAGAATCTACTAGAACTTTGATTGATTATTCCATGAAAATCTTGTAGAGTATAATGGTTAGGGTATTTTTGTGTAGAACTGCTTAGCCCTGCAAGAATCTATTCTGGGTTTGGGTAGCACACTAGTACCTTATTTTTCATCCATGTTGTCACCCAATATGGTAGTACCTTTGTTCCCTGTTAGTGTGACAAATAGGGATTCGGGGTGACGGGTTTATAACAATGTTATGTGGACTCCAACAGTTCAGGGCTTTGTCCGGTGGACTCTATAAGCCTGAGGTAGTCATCATACCCAAATCTAAGGACTGGTTCATACAACAACCACCTATGAAAAAAGTGCAACCATGAGCATACCTAGGTACGACGTAGCATAGTATGTGGTAGAGTCTAGTTGGGAACGAGTGGGCAAAGGATTGTACTCCCTTGAGAACCACACGGTGCAAGAGTGGTCCCTCGGTGGTCTGGACTGACACATCCGGTGAAACCTCAGCGGGTGTGCTGCAAACTAGAATAAGCCATTGAGAAGCCTTGTAGTGATATCCTAGAGCATACCCCGAAAGTGTGAAAGGTACTCCGTTGGATCAATAGGTGACTGGCTACCACGGATAATCACAACTCATGGGGAATATGTACAACCTCTGTAGAGTGTAGAACTGTCACGACAGTCATGCTCACCATCATGAGCAGCATGGATGGACCCTCACATGATTAGAGTAACCTGGATTGGTATGGTTGGGAGTTGGTCAGTCTTGTCTTTTAGGTTGAGCTACCATAGTGGACTCTGCGGTATGTTTGATGTCGCATCTCAAGGAGTAGAGCTTTTGGCATAGGATGCAACCACCACTTTTTGCAAGTCAAAGCATAGTCAGCTTTCCCTTGTCTAAAGCTCCAATATTATCCTTTCTCCCACTTACTGAGTAGCAACCATAAGTCTACTCAAGCTTGCCTTTCGTTGCCATAGATGAAGCAGCAGGACGGAGCCCTGATACCCAGTTCAAGCAAGAGGAAGAAAGATAGGAAGGTCCCTCCTCCGGTCATCGCATATGGAGGTCGTTCAAGCCGTGCTTAGAACAACGTTGTGATGCTGCCAGCTCTGTAATCTTTTTTGGACCCAGGGGTCATTTTGTAAGAGATATACTCAGATGATGCTGTAATCATAACATTGTGAACTGTTTACCTTACTGTTGGCCGTACGTGTGATTCAAACATCCTGGGCACACATATGGAAGCTTTGATTTGCCTCTTTCAGAACCGGAGTATAACATTTGGTATCAGAGCCAATGTTGACCATAGGATGCTGACCTAGCTAGTCTGTATGCTTCTAAGGACTCATATTTATCAAAACTATTTTCTAAAATTTTATTTTAGCCTTGTCTTTATTTACTTGAGTTATCTAAAAATATTGTCTTACACTCTTTGACTTTTAAACAGTAGATGGTTCACACCCACCATACCGCTTGTAAGAGCACTGGAGGTCACCTCACCATCGGCTAGTTGGCACCCCGCGGTACCCTACGCCAGCAGGAGGAGACTGTTCAGCCATAGTAGGAGTTTGCTTAGCCACAGCAGAAGGAGGAGCTTGCTGAGCCACAACATGAGGAGGATGTCATCCACAGCTAGGGTGATAGCAACAACCCAATTGAGTACACACCACTAAGTGACCCTGATGAGTCAGAGCCAGAGCCCATTCGAGCAGCTTCAGAGTTCCACTCTTATGGTGAGGAGTTCTTGACTATTCCCGCATAGCTTCATGGTCTGCTATTCTAGTTGGGCATCACCAAGGTCAAGAGTGTTCCCCAGGCCATGGGGCGTGAAGTTTACCTACACAGTGGAGGTCTTCGATGGGTAGGAGGTGGTTGGCAAGCATGCTTGTCCCATCCCTCATGTGACTTGTGCTGAGGCAGTGGGCAGCATTGCTTGGTAGGCGTTGATGAGATGGAACCGTTCTTGGCGTCGTGACCAGAAGAACTCCATCTACGCACTCTACCCTCGGAGGAAGAAGGATGCTTTCAAGATTTCTTGAGTGGACCTACAGATCTTCAGAGGAGTGCTGGAAGTGGCGAATACCATGGCAACAGTGACACTTAATGTCCCAAAGAACAGTGGATGAAGAATGCTTTGCTGCTCCTACACCCTGCAAAATAGAGGCCTTACTCAGGCCCGTAGCTTGAGGTGCTGTTGTAGAAGGTGTCAATGATGTGGAAGGAGGTTGTGAAGCCGAATTTGTCATCGAGGAACGAGCTCCTAAAGGCGTAGCAGTCCTGGATGGGGCTGTAGATGTTGAACGAGGCATGAAGGAGGTCTTCATTTTCATCGGTTGGCGACCGTGCAATTCTTTTTTGACCAACATAGCAAGCTGGAACAAACGATTAACAATATTGTATTCTGTATAGTCAACAATATCCTGCATTTTAGTACGCAGCTCAGAATAAAAATGGCAAATTTTATCCTCCGTTTTCTCATGAACATTAGCACGAATCATACCCGTCTGCATCTCCCTGGTCTAAGCGTTGCAATTTTTTTCCATAAGTCATGTTGATAAGCAGGTGGCACAAATCTCTCACACATAGCAACTTTTAACTTATCCCATGTAGCAGGTTGTAAATGAAGGCTAGACAATTCATTCCACCAGATAATAGCAAAATCCTTAAACTCACTAGTGGCTTGTCTAACATGATGTTGATTAGGAACAATATGATAACTAAATTTGTTATCAACAGTCATCTCTCAATCTAAATAAGCTTCAGCATCATACAAACCATAGAAGGATCATAAACTTAATTTTAGCAAAAAGATCATCATTACCACGTGGGTGCTATTTATTAGGGCCACGATGAGGGTGGCCTCCCATACCATGACAATTTGGTCGACGTGGATGGCGTGGAAGCTCTTGGTGCACTTGCTGGTCATCATGGTGTGGCTGTTCTGGTGGTGGACCTGGAGGGTTAAAGGGCTCTTCGTTGTCCACCTCCTCCGCGTCATCGTGGTCATCCTCACGAGTATCATCCAGAAGCTTCTATTGATCTATTTGTGGTAATCCAATCTCCAAAGTGTCAACACAATCAATGATTCCAGCCATGGAGCATTCCACCCACTCAAGAGTTGTGTCGGTGGACTGCTGGTTCTTTGTGAATAGCTCAGTCAGTGCCTTTATCATGGCGTGGACCTCTTTGTTGCTAATGCATTCTTCTTCTTCATCTCCCACTGGTTGTGGTGGTGGTGGTGGAGGACAGTGTACCTGTTTTGGTGGCATGGTAAACGGAAAACAATATGCAACACAATTGGTTATCGGTTAGTAAAAGCAAATCATAAGACTGAAGGTGGGAGAACACACTCTCTCAAGCATCTTAGCCTGCTCTTACAAGTATTCTACTTACACTGCAGGTGGGAACCAGTGGTCGGGTGATAATCAGAAGAGCGTGGGGTGAATGCAAGGCCAAATCTGTTTTGCTCAGGAGAAGGTGTAGCTTGGAAGCCAAAATATGGTGTCCAGACAAATGCAACTTTGTAATAGACAACCAAGTTGAACAAGTGTTCACAAGTAGGGATTCGTTCCTGGGTGAACCAATGTTCAAGGTCGAGTACGATGATACAAAAGGAAAACAAAACAAAGGCAGAAAGAAAAACTGAGCGCAGCACTAGCAGAAAACTCTTCAACGGAGCTCACCGTGGGGCTGAGGCACTAATAGAAATCCATTTTTTGGACTTTTTATTCTATTTATTATTATTTTCTAATTTTGTATCACTAAAATAGGAAGCACACCAATTTTCAGCTCAATTGGACAAAAGGTGTGGCCTATAGAAATTCCATAATTTTCAGCACAAAATTTAAAGCACCATCCCAACTCTGAGTTATGTGTTTTAGAAGTCAAATTTGATCCTCTTCCTGTGGGAAATTTAGCACACACCAGCCCGCACCACTCCATAGGCCGCCACCTCCCTCACCGGCCCGTTTGGCCCGCGTGCCATTTGCGCTCTCATGGAAATACGTTATTCCTTTTGGTTTGAGCGGATGAGAGGTTGGTTCCTGAACTTCCGCGAGGTAGAGGTAGGTCGATTTGTGGAGATCTTGACGTTGATGAAGAAGGCTCTGAACAAACGATCATAACCTTGCAATCACTACACCATGGCTCCATTGGATATCAACATGTGCGCACACGAGTTGACCTCACCAAGAAGGCTTATCCCTGCAAGTGCAACCGAGAACATAAGCAAGAACAGGAAAGAATGCAACTAAACTTGTAGATGAATGTCTTAGCTCACGAATATGGGGCTTTACAAACTGTCAAGTGGCGAAACTGTTCTTCACAGATTAATCTAAAAAAAACCCCCTAATCTCGATGGAGGCTACTGAATATATAAGTTAGGGGTCGTGGCCAAACCATAGGATGCGTCCCTAATCGACGCTAACTTGATACACGGGCCATCGGCCCAAAATAGGTGGCGCAGCAAAAGGAATGTTCTGAAAATCTGTCTTGTTTTTACGATTGCGGCCATCTCTGATTTTAGTTGACGATGAGACCACTGGCATTGAAAATATTATCTCCTTATCTTTTCAGGAATATGTAGATCACCCATATTTCCTGGGTCTGAAGGTTAACAGAGAAGGCGCCTGCATGTTCAGTTGGATAGGTGAACAAAGACAAATGCAATTTCATTTTTGCATCTTGCAAGTGGATCCTTTTATCAGACGGTGACTCGGCCAGGCTCAATAATTCATCATATCAAAGGGTGGTCGTTCTATTGGGCTCTCCTATATATGCTTAATTTCCCGTCTTTGCAATCTCATTTCTTCAATAGTCAAGGACTCAAGGTCATGATCGTCTACCGTGAATTAAAGGATGGTTGTCATAGTTTTGTCAAATAATGGATGTATTATTACATTTCCATTCATAACTCGAGAAAGATCCAAGGCCACCACCTCCAATCTAGTGTTCCCTTTACCAGTTTTTCTCTCGTCTCCTTAGCGACTGCAGTTATTCTCTGAATTACAGCCAATATGCTGCCCTAAAAAATACCTGCAAAAATATTATGTTTTGTATTTTCAGAACAAATATCATTATGAGATCACCATATCACCTAA
>VSTD030000597.1:0-15259 GCA_008808055.3 Sporobolus alterniflorus
CCCACCGCACGCCCCCCCCCCCCACACACACACACGCATCGACGTCAGCGGCCACCATGGCGATGAATGCAGCAACCAGCGTGGGCCAACATTGGAGGTCACCATGGGAGGGGCACAACACTTCGTGCACGCTGAAAATGACCTCCATGTGACAAAGGGTGCGAGGCCCGACATGCTACACCAATGGTGTCCCTAACGTGGAGGTGTGGTTCTCTTTTTTTCAAAAGCCTCGCAACATTAAAAGTGTTACGACATATATTAGTATAAGAAGAAGGTGCCTCACATTCAGGAAAACGAGGTCAAACCATACAACAATACACCAACATGCCAAACCCAACACATCATCGTTGACGCTTACACCATCTTACGACGTTGTCTCATGGATGTTGCAAGCTGCCGAACGACACACACGTAGCCACTGGCCGTCACTCTGAGCAAACCAAGTCCTCCAGCACAAGCAACACAACAACTTCAACTTCCACGCCTCAAGCATCAGCGTCTGTTTCGATCACACCTCAAGTCACAAGTACAATATTACCGAAGAACTCACATGTCATCGTTGCCAAGCCATCGCACCCACGACCGAGTAGCTCCGACTTCTTGTAAGGTTCTCAGGTGGCATCCACTGCGAAAGAAAGCTTCACGGTATAGAGGAAACACCCAAGGTGCAGATGTTGCTGTCAACCCAGGGGAGTTCCAATTTCACCAGAGATATTATCGTTGTCCCCAAACTGCCCGACCATAGACACCGATATTGGCAAGCAATAGCAACAGCTCCAAGGTGATGCCTTCAAGAAGGAAATGGTATAAAAAATGTCATCATCACCCGATCCGACAAGCCAGATCTTAGGGATTTTACACATAGAGACTACAGTAGCAGGAGCGGGACTCATCAGCAATGCCTTCAATAAAGAAGCGCGGCTAATCAACTACACCACTGTGGGCACCGCCAACCCAGTGCAAGATTTCTCCTGGTACACCTCGGCTCCCCACCACCTTGGCCGTTGCTGCCAACACCAAGCGACAGGACTGAAGCAGCACCACCACGCCATGCTTCCAAATCGCATCTCCGATGCGTCACAGCCATGGTGCCGCCGTCGACTCAAACGCCGTCACCGCGGACGTAGACACCAACGGGGGGTGTCACAGCTCTGCCGGCAGCTGGACGCCACAGATCTGGGGAGGGGGGAGGGGCCCCGCTCCGCCCAGATCGATAGCCTCCCGGCCATGCCACACCACACAGACCTGGCAGCCGCACTCAAGCACGCGACGGCCGCTGACCTCCACACACAGCGTCGCATGGCTGCCGACCTTCACGCTGTGGGGGGCACTCCAGGCACAACCGGTGACGACCAGGCCTCCACCCCTCTACCGCCCGCCATGCCGTAGATCCACAGCAGCTCCTGATCGCCAGCCCACATGCGCCGCACCAGCTCACGGCCCGCCTCCTCCATGGAACGTCACCTCGGCCGCTGCCCGTCGCAGCCACCACGCGGCCGCGCTCGCCCGCCGCTCGCTCTCTAGAAACGAAGGAGGAGCTCGCCCTGCCGCCGCCATCCCTGTGGGCGTGCAGGTAGTGCCGGCTTACCGCTCTGGTGGCGGCGAAGAGAGAAGAGAGGGAGAGGGTGGTGGTGGTGGCGGCTGGCTGGCTGGCTGGCTAGCGTTTCTACCCGAGCCACCCACAGGAGCGACGCGAGCGGCCTCTCTTCTCCGTCCTTAATTGTGAAGTCAGCTGAGGTGTGGTTCTCGACTCTGAGTGACGATGGAGGTGTGTGGATGAGGTTGGTCGACTCTGAGTGACGAATCTTCCTTTAAACCCAACGGTGCTTGATGCGGCTGCAGTCGATCGTGGCAGTCTCGTTGTCGTAAGAGTAGATGGAGCAGGTGGCATGGTAGAGCTTGAAGCTGTCGGTAGTGCGGGTGCGAACTTGGGTCGTCAGGGAGGCGAGCGCCACCAGAGCGACCACTGCCGGTGGGAGGAAGGGGATGGCGAGCAGAGGCAGCACGTTGAGCGGCGCCATCTCCTTCTTGTACGCTGCGCGATGACGCTACGCGGTGCCGTTAAGGTGGCGTAGTAGGCGGCGGCCGCGTGCTCGTTGACGTCGTACAGACGAGGAAGGAGAGGCGCTCGCGTAGTCAATGTCGCCGTCGTGGCCGATGTGGTGGCATCTTCTGGGTCCGGGGAGGCGGCGGAGAAGCTGATGCAGCGTGTCCGGGTGGCGTTGGAGAGGGCAGATGGCGCGTGGAGGCGGTGGGAGCAGGCAGTCACTGGCCACCGCGTGGGCATCGGCGGGGCGTCCGAGGCCATGAAGAGGAGGGCGGCGTTCCT
The DNA here is from genome assembly GCA_008808055.3 of Sporobolus alterniflorus. Lineage (NCBI taxonomy): Eukaryota > Viridiplantae > Streptophyta > Magnoliopsida > Poales > Poaceae > Sporobolus > Sporobolus alterniflorus. The sequence goes on from VSTD030000597.1 coordinate 2,330, forward strand.
GGGGGCGTGGGTGGTGTGGTTGTCGAGCTCGAGCATGCCGGTTGTGGCGCGGGCGAAGAGGTGGAGCACGGTAGATGCCGGCGAGGGCGAGGTAGGATGGGCGGCGCACGGTGGCCGCCGTGGCTTCCTCTGTCACTGGCAGTCTGTTGCTTTGGCTATGCCGACCGTGGTGGAATGCACGAAGAATGCAAGGAGAGGGTGCTCCAGCTTTTTATGGAACGGGGGTTGTTGGGCAAGTACAGCGAGCAAAATGACGCTGCTGCCCACCGCAGCTCCGCGTGCCGCACAAGCCACAACCGCTCGCATTCTTGCGAGCCACCGAGTGCTGGCCTCCGTTAATCACCGAGAAAGCGTGTAAAAATAGCTATAATAGCAAGGGACAAGCTTAACGGGCGACCCCGCCGTCTCGCATCCGCCTGCCGCTCGTTGGCGGTAACCGCACCCCAAATCTTCTATGGTCGTTCCTGATGTCCCCCAACTTCAACAATCTAGAGCTCCTAAAAACTCCAGCATAGTAACCGCTTTCTAACAACGCGATGGGGCCATCGTTGTTGCATCATATGGTACGGTCCGCACTCACCCGGCGCTCTGCCATCACCTTGGGGATCCTTGCCACCGTACCACCCACCTCCCCCCACACTAGTACAAAAACCGTTTTTAGTATCGATTGACAACGAATTACAAGTATCGGTTAGGCCGATTGATACTATTTGTAGGATACAAAAAATGATCCATTTGTTGTGTCGGTTGCTGCCGACCAATACCACAAATGTATTTTTCAAAATAAAAAAAATCTAAGCCCAAATCTAGGCCCGTCGGACCTAGATCCAGGCCTCGAAGTCGTGGTCATCGCTGTCGAGTCGAAGAAGGCCATCGAGGAAGGTGGTCGTGCCACCGGGTGGGTTGTCGCCGAGGTGGTTCGCACCGCAGGGTGGGTCGCGCCGTCGGGTGCACCAGATCTAGGCCTTGCCCCTCACCTTGGAGTCATCACTATCGCCGCATAGGTGGAGCACCGAGCTGGGCGGAGTGGAGTGCCGCGTCGAGGTGGAGCACCGTCGAGGTGGAGCGCCACGCCACCGAGGTGGAGGTCCGTCGAGGTGGAGCGCCGCGCTGCCGGGTGGAGTGCAGCACCGCTGGGTGGAGGTCGCACCGCTGTCGGGTGGAGGGCCGCCGAGTGGAGTATCGCCAGGTGGATGGAGCAGGAGCGTTTGTCGGCGCCTGTCTCGATCCTTGGCATGTTGGTGATAAGCCGATCCGACGGTGAGGAGGTGGAGGCCGACCCGGCGGTGAAGGTGGAGGCCAACCCGGTGGTGAGAAGGTGAAGAGGAGGCCGCCACCATCGATTGGTGCGACAGTCGTGTTGAGCCCGACCGCCTCTAGCCCAGCGTGCAGTCGCCTCCAGCGCTGCCAGGTGAAAAACAAGAGAAGAGAGATAGAGAGGGAAAATGAGAGAAAAGAGAAGATCTGATGGGCTGCTAGGTGAAAGAATGAGAGAGAGATAAAAAATGAATGGACAAGAGATACGACGTGATAAGATGAGATAGATTTTTTATGAGAGAGAGGAGAGAAAAAGATAAGAACGACGTGGGGTGGTTTTTCGGGGCCCGAAGTGCATCTGTCCTTTTCAATTTTTCGGAATCGGAAGCGCACTGGTTCTTTTCGATTTTGGATATCGACTGGTAGGTTAACTATTTTTGGTATCGTCTACAATTATGAGTCGATACAAAAAATTGATAGGAGGTGTCACAATAAATTGTTTTCCTCGTAGTGCCGATCGGCAGTGCTCATCCACACTGCTACACGAATAGACCTGACGCCTGCCAATTGAGCTAGGTTGCGGAATTCGACTGGGAAAATCATTTGAAATCTAACGCTTGTGCTGGCCTCTTTTTTTATTCGGTCACATATTTGTAATTTTGTACATTGTTGGATAGTTAATAACGTATGTGACTCTTGTTGTTTCATTATTTTTAGAAACTTATACTTCATATGTTCATGCAATGATAATTTTTCAGTGTCATAAAAAATCAACATGATCTTCAGGGTTTTTTTCAAGAATAAGTCATCACGGTACGTAAGCCAGGGGCTTCATTAATACAATAATATATGGTGTCAAGAGAAAAATAAAAAAGTTTAACAACGCCTCTGAAATGCAGTATGCACGACTGTTGGTGATGCTAGCTGCTGCTGGAGATGCCACCACAGGCAAAACTGACATCTCTCCTGTCTCTGCCGCGAGTAAAGTTGGAGATACAGTAACACGCATTCCGCGTAGACGTGCGTGACTTCGCCGGGTCGGTTGGTTTGGTGGAAGCCGGGATGGGCTGGCTCCCTCCTGCACAGACTGCAAAAAAGCAAGCTCAGAACCTGACACCCTGCGACTGCCCGGGTGAGAGCCTTGTTTCTCTTTTCGAATCTTCGCCGCGCCGGCCGGGGTTAAGGCGTGTCCCCTGTCCCGTCCGGTTCCGTTGCAAGCAAAGGAACATGTTGAACGGGGGGCGGTACCGGCCGGCCCATCCAGACGACTCACCCGCGCGCCAGGCCATCTCTCGCTTCGATGGCGTGCTCGCCTTGAAACAAACAGGCCCTTACCACTACCAAATCTTGGCTACAAGTCTGCAACATAACAAGCAAGTGCAAAGCGTTGCCTTGTCGGCGCAGCGTGACACGAACCAGACCTTCGTCCGCTCCAGTTCCGGGATGGCTGGCTCCGTCGTCGCTCGGCCCCGCCCAACAGGTGGCTTCTGGCGTGAAGGCAGCGATAGCAGGTGAAGGGCAGTGTCGCCATTTCAGCGCTTGTACTTGCACAACAGCCGTTTGATCTGATCCTGATCGTCCCGGGTTCCTCCACTGCCCTCCCGTTCCGTCCAACAGACCCAAGTCGCTACCGTCGTCCCATTGCTGGTTCCACAGCCCAAAGCCATGGCCACCGCCGTGCGCTCCTTCTCCTTCCACCTCGCCTTCATCTACCTCCACGCCAGCGCCGCCGCCGTGGACAAAGTCGCCGTCCACAGACGCACCAACGACGCCTCCATCCGGCCCCACGACACCACACTGACGGACGCGGGACGATCTGCCTCCTCGCACGCGGCAACCTCTCTATCCACCACCTCGCCGAACGACAACGCACCGCGCCGACTCGACGTCTCCGCCGTCGCAGGCAAGGACGCCTCGGCAGCAGCGACGACGGCGGCTTCACCCACCTGTACCTGTGTCTGCGTGGTCCTCCACATGCGCGAGGTCGCCGTCGAGGACACCGCGAGGTCGCCGTCGAGGACACCGCGAGGAAGGCGCTGTTCCACGCGCTGCCCCTACTCGCCGTCCCGTTCCTCCCGACGCCGCTCGCCGCTCTGGTGGTGCTCTCCTCCCTGGCGGTCCCCGCCCGCTCCGACCGCCCCTCCGACAACAGCTGCTGCCTGCTCGCGCACGCCACGTGCACCGTCTACCGCTACCTCCCCGACGGCACCGGCGTCGATCGCTCCCGGCCATACGATGGCGTGCGCCCTGTGGGCTGCGGTCCGCGCCAACTGCGGCTCGACGGTCCGTTCCGCAGCTACTGCCACGTGCGCACCCTACAACGCGCCGAAGGGAAAGGGAATCGCCTGGCGCGTGCTCTCCGACCACCCACCCGTGGCCGACCCGGACGCCGTGTTGGCCGGCGGCGGCCACGTGTGCTACGTGGAGCTGGAGCACCTCAACCACAGGGAGGGGTACTACATCGTCTGCCCCGTCCGCAAGTGCCCCCGCTTCCCGTTCCTGTGCTGCTCCGACTCCCCTCACGACGCCGTCATCTGGGACCGCCGCAGCCACTTGCGCTCGTTCCGCGACGCCGTCGGGTCTGACAAGTACCGAAACGGCACAGCAGCGCCCAAGCTTGACGTTGACGCCTAGGAGTACAAGCACGACGGCCCTACATCGCTTCTGCCATCTATAACCTGGTTCATCTCTTTTGGTTTCCATATCTGTCGCAAAACCTACTTCCCGGATTGTGTCTGCAAATTAGGATGTTGTTTTAGTGTTTTTGTGGTACTCTAATCTGCAGTCACATGATCAAGGAGTGGTAGTAGATGATGATGGTTTCACTGGATTTTCATTTGAATGGGGAATTTTCTTCCTGGTTGCTTTAACTATAGAACATGTCTGTTCTTGCATGTTTGATGCATGCATAAGGCAAGACCAACGGTTTTGAAGGAATAATTTGTTTGTCGTTTGTATGTTTGATTCATGCGTCAGGCAATGCTATGATTTGGAATGAACAATTCGCATGTTTCTTTTCTTTCTGTGTTGCAAAATAGTGTCAGTTTTAGACGTCTCTCAGTTCTGCATTTTGACCTCCAATATTTGTGCCATCGCTTCTGCCATCTATCTGTTTTATGCATGCTCAAGGCAAGACTACTGGTTTTTGAATTATGAAAATTTTGTTTTTTCATTTGTATGTCAGATTCAAGTATGTCCAGTGACCAGTGACACTTAATGATTACAGATTCCGAGTTATATGCTCTTCACATGATCTAGTGGTAGTAGATGATGGTACCAATTAATAGTTTTTCCATTGCATGGAAACATTTTCTTCCGACGTTCTTAACAATAGATCAGGGTTGTTCTTGCAAGTTTGAAGCATACGTAAGGCAAGACTAATGGTTTTGAAGTATCAATTCTTCTGTCATTTATATGTTTGATTCGGCAGCACTATGCACTATCCATCTTTTTTGTTTAGTGGGAAGGCTAGATTGGTGGATCGAGATTCATTTTGAGAACGAAGTTTAAAGCAGAATGTCATTTTTGTAGCTTCTACAAGACACTTCAGACGTAATCTCTATCTGCGCTGAGCCAGCCTTCCATCTATTTCAATCTCAGCTCCATAGGATGGCACTTGATAATTATAGATCCTTTTCCCTAATGTTGTAAAATAATTGGAACATGAGACTTCTAGTTGAAACCTACAGTACAAATTCAAGCTTTGGAACATCACAAAACGTTTTCTATAAATAATACAGCTACAATTGGTTCGTAAAGCCACATATTCAAGCACACGTTAGTCATTTCGTGCACCATACGACGAAACTATCCATGTCTGATTGGCATATCAGATGATATGAATGTATCATCAGAGTTCAGAAACTTTCTACTACAATTTGATGTAAAGACATAACTAGGACGAATTATAGTTTTCAGACCTGGATGCCATTCCAAACTCATGCTGCATTCAAATACTGCATGATGAATTCTAGTTTTCCATCCCGGGTGTGATTCCAAACTTCTGCATTCAATTAAAATTTACGACACAGCATGGGAACATGGGTTTTTCACATCAACGAAATGAGCTGCTAGAAATGCCTCATCAGATTTCAGAAAAAAAATGCAGCAGTTCTCCTGCTTTCGAGAAGAATGGAATGCTTCATCAGAAAATAAATGCAGCAGAAGGAACACATTTGAAGCCACTGCGACAAACAGTCAAGTTCAGTTTGTGAAACAGAGGAACTCTGTGGGTTCAAATTATTGCGGCACAATCAAGAAAACTTCTATTGCAATTTGATGTAACTATGTAGCATTCTAGTATTCAAAACCGAGGTGCAACCCAAACTTCGCCTCAATTTGGGCAACTTTTAATTTCCAAACATGGAAATTCAAATGAGTATCTAAGGTTGTGTTTGATTTCTTTAGTCACCTCACTAAATTTTAGTGACTAAAGTTTAGTAACTAAAATGTAGTGATTAAATTTTAGTTATCTTGTTTGATTTCAGTGACTAAAATTATTGTATAAAGACTTAGATATCCCTAATAAATATGAAATAGGCAAACAATTTTTTAGGGACATATAATATCTTTTTAGTCATTCTCTTAATCATTCTCTTAATGACCAATGGACTAAAATTTAGTTGACATTTTAGTCCACTTTTAATCACCATATTTGATATTTTAGTAGTTAAAAGTGACTAAATTTTAGTTAGGTGTAACTAAATAGGTCCTAAGATCTGCAACTGCAAGCACCCAAAATGCTCCATTAAAACCAAAATCTAGCAGAGTTAACGCAATTGAACCGCTTGCACACAGTCGCATCTAATGATGAGTAAAATTACAGCACTACATTCGCAAGCACTCATGGCCAATTCGCAAAACAGAGAAACTCAATTGAAAATTCTTGAAGCAAGCGAACGAGATCAAAGACAGTGTGGAAGCGTCGATCAGAGGTCGGCGTCGTCGTAATCGTAGTCCCCAAACGGCGGCCCTGCGGCGCCGTACTTGTACCTCTCGTACTCGGGGCCGACGGTACTGCGGTAGGTGAGCATGCGGTGCTCCCAGACAGCCACTCCTCCGGGTAATCCGTGCAGGACACGCGGGCGTGCCGGTCGCCGGCGGGGCAGCCGATGTAGTAGCCCTCCCTGTAGTTCGTGTAAGCGAGCTCGACACCGCACAGAAGATGGGAAGCGGGTCGGCGAAGGGCGGGTAACGGCACACCTCACGCATGCCGGGAACCGGGCGCGTGCGCTGGACGACGCCGGTGTTGTTGTTGTACGGGTAGACGGCGCAGGTGGCGTGGCTGAGATCGTCCAGGAAGTCGGCGCGGATGAAGCTTGGCAGGTAGAAGAGAACCACGGCAGCGGCCATGGGGCGCGGGAGGAAGGCAACGGCAAGTAGAGGAAGCGCCGCGTTGAGCTTGGGTGGTGACGGGGCCGCGCTGCTGGTGCTGGTGGCGCCGCCGCAAGTAGTGGGGATGGCGTCGACGGCCCTCAAGAGCGCCTCGCTGGGATTCGCCGTGCAGTGCCGGACGCAGGTCCAGGCCGGGCATTCGATGAGGAAACTGACGCGGTCCATGCGCGCGACCTCGACGTAGCACACGTCGCCACCGGAGGCGACGACGGCGCGCCAGCTGCAGAGCAGGATCGGCCGCGACCCCTCGATCGTGCGCACGACGCAGAAGACGTCGCTGTAGTCGTCCCAGCGTCCGCGGAGGTGCGGACCGTAGAGCACCCTGGAGAGGCGGTGGAAGGAGTCGGCGCCGCAGTTCTGGCGCTGGCACGCGTCATGCAGGTCGGCGAAGGCGAGGCTGCCGAAGTAGAAGTAGTACGGGTACCGCGTGCCGCTGGAGCTTCTGGCACGGTGGGCGCGAAGCCTCGGAGACAGTGCGGCTTGCAGCGACGGAGCGGGTGCGGCCTCGTCCTCTTGGTGCCACGCGAGGAACGCCGAGGCGAGGAGGCGGCGACACGCGTCGGAGACGGTCGATGGGGAAGATGAAGCGCGATGGAGGCGTGCCGTAGAAGAGGACGCGTGGGGAGGCGCGGAGGAGAAGGGCCGTGGTGTGCTCAGGGTGGCGTTGGTGGGGGCGGCGTTGTCGTGGGGGAGATGGAGGTCGAGCGCGACGGCGGTGGCGTGAGGAAACAGGGCGAAGAGGACGAGGGATACGCCTGCTATGGAGAGGTGGAGGTGCAGGCGGCTCTGAGCCGTCGCCATGGATGGCGATGCAAGCGAGCTCGTCGCGTCGCGTTGTGAACGAGGAAGGCGATGTGTGTTCCGGTAGAAACGATGAGACGAGACGGTGAGTTTGTTGTGTTCGTACACCGTCTCTCATCCGGTCAGATCTATTGAAGGCGTTCATTTTTCATCTTGTGGATGAGAGACATTAAACTTATGGTACTATAGTATTTATTAAATCTGAACTATTAAATTTCAATTAATAAATTTATGATACTATATCATTCGTTAAATCTGAGATATTGAATCTCGATTGGATGGGTAGGAGAAATTAAATTTATAACACTATAGCTATAATGCATAAATATAGATATCCAAATCCCTCTCTTTGAGTTGGACACGGCGTCTGCCCTTGCAGCTTTTCCTCAGGACGTACTGCTCCTGTTCTGTAGCAAGGAAAAGGCATTAAAGGATTTTATTTGTTTTTTTACAAAAGTTAGTTACATCGGGATACTGTTTCAAGTAACAAAGGCAATTATTTTTTGTAACAGTTATGTGTGAGACATACAAAATGACCTTGAGCTATATCAAAAATTGGACAAAGTCTGTGTTATGCTTCAATATCGTGTCAAACACCTATACTTAAATTCTAGCACTTGCCGCTGCCAAACATGAGATAAAAATAACGTGACAGTGGTTGAACCTTTTGGGTCAGCTCAACGTGTTATAAATTTTACTCTCCCAGCGCGTAGTCGATCAACATGGATCACTTGTCGCTTTCGTTTCATTTTTAAGTTGCAGCTCTTGAGGCTTCCCGTCGTTCCTGGCCGTACGTGGCAAAGGCTCCGTACAGTGGCAGACAAGAATCCGTCCAGCTGCAGTTTCTGCAGGTCTAGCTGTAGCAGGATCAGGATTCTCCTCCACGTACTGGTGCACGACTCCATCCTCGATCGATGGACTTGCGACGCATATCCTCCATCAATGGCCAAGAAAAAAGGGTAAAAAGCAGACGGTGAGCTGTTCGCCCTGTGCATCTCTGTCGTGTCCAGAGTTCCTGCCCTTCTTTACTTCTGCGGGCTGCATCTCTGTTGTGTCCAGAGTTCGGGCCGGAATTGTGGAGTCGGAGTGTGCACAGGGCGTGTGAAGAAAGTGGAGGATGGCGACCTATCATCGCCCCCGTTCAGTTCAGAAAATGCAGCAAACAAAAGGATTCCTGGTTACAGCGAGATGTTATATGCAGTAAAGAACAGAGAAACGTTTGAACAATCATTTTCTGTATTGGTGGATATGGCTTGATAAATGGACATTATTGCAGAAATTCTCCTTTGTAATGTCAGCTTGATGATTCTAGTGTCCTCACCATATTGGACCACAGGGGAGTCATTTGTTGGGATAGATAATGCAAAGAGACCCTGGTTGAATGCCCTTGTTGCTTCTAGAACAAACAGAAAGGGGAGAGGAGAGTCCCCCTGTCTTGCATTGAGTTCCCCATCTTCCAAAAGTTCAGTGACCTTGCTAATATAAGAAGGCTAGTCCTCGCCCACGAATCAAAAAACACGGGCAAAAATCCAATTTGGCATATGAATGATTAAACTCACAAGTGAATAGTGATTCTTAAAAAAAACGGGATGATCAACGAAACTATAAAGTGTAGATTGTTTTAAGCAAAACATGTCCAGAGTTCTTATCAAAATTGCTGGCCTAAATGTATTTTCATGAGTTCAATATCTAGCAAGACATATCTAAGTATAGATGACATAAAAGAAGTCAGCACTTCTGATTTTTTATTCGGCTCTTTTATATTTGCACTTGTTTTATACTTCTCTTGAATTTGAGTATATGAAAAGCCTTATTTGGACAAAGGAAGCAGGAGACATTTGGGTCCTCGCCCCGGTCTGCCGTGCGATTCGGCCGTGGGCTGAATCTCGGCCCAGTAAGTTCGGTTCTCCTTTTTCATTTCCAAAATATTTAGATTATATTCAAATACTTCAGTAAATGTTCCAAAATTTGTATAAATTCAAATACAACTAGGAAAAATATAAAATAAGCTTCATTGGGTAAATCTTAATGTGTTTTAGGGAATAAAAATATGAAAATATTTATTGCACCTCTAAAATATTTAATTAGCACTTATTTGTTGTTCAGCAAGTTTAATTCATAATTAAATCTCTAGATGAGTTTAATTAATGAAAATTTAACTGAACACTTGTCATTACAGTACCTCCTTGGCAAAATTAGTTTCACTGCAATTCATGAACTTTCATCTTATTAATTAGTCTTTCTCCCTTTTTGGTTAATTAAACTCTAGGAATTAACATACTTGGACATAAATTGCCAAACTTTGCAAAGATGTCCTTTTAGCCATCCCTAACCCTGAGTAAATCACTCATGTGCTTGTTCATTTCTGAACATTGAGTCATTTGCTTCCCGACCCGCTCCTTGTTTCTTTTAGAAACTTAATTCCTAATAGTTAATGAAGGAAATTCTTCAGACAAACATAATTAACTCTCCATAACCATAAAACTTAGAAGTCGTGCTGTTATTATCTTGTCTCCCTTCATTAATCACTTTCCTTAATGATGCATATTTCATACCATGTAGGATCCATTGGAGGCTACGAGCAGGAGCCAGAGCATGAGGTGTTGGCGGATCCACAAGCGGCAAGCTGCAAGGAGACTGACCCTGGTTCCCAGCAAGGTAAGCCCCGGTGCATATCAAACCATGTTTAGGGTTTTTGCTTCATAATTGCCACTAGTTTATAGTTGACTTGTGCATTTACGTTATAGGAGTTTCTTTGAAACCCTAGATGCATTAGTTATTCTTTTCCTTTTATCCTTGCACCTCTTGTAGTTGTACTATGCTTAGTTTATAGACTCATGATAGAAGAACGAGTGGTAGGTCCCACTCTCAAGTAGGACCCCTTCTCATAATGGTGGTTCTAAGTTGGTTTCAGTTTTAATGAATGGAAAGTTGCCTTAAATTGAGACATGGGTGGGGAAAATTAGGGAAAACAAGTGGAGTATCACCGGATGGGAAGGTGGTGGCCCTCGCCTGTGTCGATTAAGGAAAATGTCATTTGGGTCTTGATGAGCAAGTATTGAATAGTACTGATGCATGCTAGATTTATGGGGTTTAGTAAACTTAGTAGCACCGATGATCGTAGTGTTGGACGATACCCAACCATCCTTATAGTGATGTATACTGGTATAGTGTATGGGGCAACACACAGATAGTCTAGAGAGGTATCGTGTGGAACACGTGCATTAGGGGGGGGGGTGGGACCCAGATCGGCTCTTTGATTGTCGCTGTGAATGATTTCCATATGTATGGTCCTAGAGATCATACATATGGCGTGTTGTCAGGTTTTCCCCCTACATGGTGTATTTTGATTCGAGTCTCCACAACACTTTCGGATATGAGTGATGGCTTGTTCACTAAGTCAACTCGTAGTAATGCAAGTATCATAACTGGATTGGCTTAATTTGGTTACTGTTGTTGATGATAACTTGGTTACAATTATTGTTGTGACTTCAACTTCATGCTTAGTATAGGAGGCAAACTTAATCTCTAAGTAACTTAATCGGGCTAAAACTTATTAGTAATTGGAGCTAGTTGTTGTAGGCAAGTGAGTCTGCTATCCCTTTATGGCCTTTGCATGTTCAGGAGTCAGTTATTTGGCTACCTTGTTGGGTCAGTCTTGCTGAGCTTAGTTGATCATGCTTTGCCTTGTTGTTTTATCTATTTGTAGGTCATCCCTCCTCTTTCGACGATGCTGATAGAGGTTACTAGTGGGAGGTCCATTCTCCCGATGGTTGGACCCCATACTAGGATCCCTCTCAGGGGAACTGTTCTAAGGACTACATCTTTAGGGTGAGGTACATGCCCTCATAATCGTCAAGACGCTTCCATGAAAATGATCTTTTATTAAAACCGCTTCTGCTTGAACTTTGTCTTTTGAATTTGGAACCTAAGTTGTAATAACTTTAACTATCACCGTACTTTATCCATCTTAATGCTTATTTGTGTGTAGTTGTGCATTCTTGCGTTGTCAAGAATCCCCGGATCACAGTCTTGATGACTGATCACCACATTTATGAGGTGGGGATGTTATAGTTGGCATCAGAGCTAAATTGGGGTAAAATACACATGAAGAAGCACTAAAAATCCAAACAGTGCTTGCAGTGAGGAATGGTAGGCCCATATAAGGACTAGTTTCTCAGGTGGCAAGCTAACATGGGTTTACTTTCTGTATTTACTATTCTATAATGACACACCTACGCTTAAGTAAGAAGGTAAGTTATGCAACCGGTTGCGGTAAAACATCGGAGGCTGACCTAGTGTGAGACAAGGGTTTGGGGTGTTCTGTACATCGATCTGTATTAGAAGTGAATATGTTTCCATGGGAACATATGAAAACGTCTCGTCGAGTGATGTGAATCTCGTACCTATCCTCTCAAGATGTGGCTTGCTTGAGAACAGTCTATATCATGCGATATGGAATTAGTGTCTGGCATGCGACTGACCATGACCATGCACCTAGGACACAGGGACCTAGGAATGTCTCATGGACCCCTTCCATGGGAAGTGAATACATTCTCACAATATATACAACGATGTCTGTGCAAAATTAAACACATGGATGCCACTTAGGGGATAAGTGGTAATGTATGATTATATATTTGTATTTTTCTACTGGTACCCTAACCTCATTTGCTTAAGTCCTTTCGAATAGATTGACTTGCATGATGAGTGCATTTTGCCACTGACTGCGTGTAACCTACATGCAATAGTGGGTTCTTTTTTTATGTTGGTGAGGCCAGATAGGTCGTGCACTCATATTAAAAATGTCATTGTTAACTTAATGATAAACTTGTGAAACTTAAAAGATCAATCTCCTATCAAGGTCATAATCTTTCTAAATTCCTTCTTGTGTGAAACCAATCCTATTTCCAGCTTTTTCTGCTAAAGTTCCCGCGTGACTACTGTCTTTAGATGGCTGTAACCATTATTGTGGTTATCGGATTCAGGTGTGTGAATATGCGTTGAAAATCTGAGTGCATTACCCACAAAGTTGGCGTTCAGAAATTTCTAAGTTTCGGTACAACTTGTGTTTCAACCGTTGGACAGAGGAGAAAGTCCTCTACATTTTTTGTATTCAGCTAATGGACATATTCCGCCCAGAACAGCCCCAGATTTCACTTTTCACACTACTGTTCATTTTCAGTCCATAATTACCATTTTTTCCTTTCTGAGTTGGTTGCCACGGAATAGTTGACATTTTCTTGTTTTCCAGATAGACGACTATGCCCATTGCACCCTCAGAGAGGATGGTTAGTTGCGTACTACAGGGAGACACTGTAACACCATATGTTACAAAAACTGTAATCAAAATTATTAGTAATTAATTAGGTGTTAATGCGGTCCTAAATCCAAAAGTGGAACTTAAAAAAATCAAGTTTACATTTCAACTATTATGAAATCAATCCAAATTCTACCTTTAGGGGGATTTCAAATTCT
>VSTD030000598.1:0-12677 GCA_008808055.3 Sporobolus alterniflorus
TCCTCCAGGACCCAAACAACTCACTTTTCGCCCATGAACCGTTTGTGTCAATGGATTCGTTTGGTCAAAAACTTGAGGAAAGACATTTGTAGAAATGATATCACAATAGTCAAGAGTGACACATTGCCCTATAGATGCTGACCTCAGAGATGGCTGACGTCGGAAGGGAGAGAGGGAGAGAGAGAACACACCTGCAAAACAAAATTAAGACAAAGCATGAGCAACTAAAGCTCAGCAAGACTGACCCTTCAACGTGATCATAAACAGTCGACTCTTAGTATGCAAGGCTTAAAAGGGTAAGCTCTATCTCTATGTCAAACCCGCACTAAGAGTGGGTCCTCACTTTCATATTTTAGATCTATTCGAATCATTATAGCTAAAAGCTGCCAACTAAACTAATCAAACAAGAGTTGCAAACAAATAATTAAGTATAACAATTCCAGTATAAACCACCATCAATGTCATTAAGTTATCTACGTGTCGATGGTCACAAATAAGCAGTTACTCATATCTAAAAGACGTAGTGATTCAAATCAATGTGCACCCTACAGGGAAAATCTGATACACATGATACGTACGCTGCCCATGCCAGTCCACATATGTCAATCATATGCTTCCTACGGACAGTCCCCGTACATGGCAACCTTTCATAGAGCCGTCAACAGCATTGGATAGAGCTATTGTTCCTAAGAAAAAGGGCTCTCGTCCCAATCCATAGCACGCCAGCAGACCGATCCGCTAGTCCGTACCCAGTTTCTCTCCCACGGCAGCCATTGAAGCAGTAGGGGTAAAGTCAAGCATTTGTTGTCGACCAACTACATCGTTTATTGGGCACATATCACCAGTATGTGATCAGTACATTCAATACTTGCTCGCGGGGGTCAACCCATTAGTCCTTAACTAACACACGTGGAGTCTACAATCTTGGAGGTGCTGACTTTCCACATCACACTCTCCAACCTTCACAACCGACGCTCCTCCGCTTTCCCCTAGTGGCCTCGTCCGGTCTCAAGTTAACAAATCTCAACATAATCCTCTAGAAATTTAAGTGAATAACATCCTATAGCCGAGTGGCCCTATTTATTAATTACTACAAGTTTTCATATTTATTAATTGCTTAACTAAGCATTAGAAAATTAATAACATGATATTTATGAATTTAATGGGGGTTTATGATTTTCTACAGGTCCTACACATCAAGAGGAGGCTTTCTACCAACAATGATTATTTTTCTACTCATATTAAATTCACTACGATTTATTTACTACCAAAACAAGGATTAAATCATAAATAAATATATGAGAATAAATAAAATATTAAATATTTTATAAAAGCTAATGAACATGATATGAGTATGCATGTAAATATTCAATGTATCAACATGCATGGATTTTTGTAATTAATTTTTTAAATATTTAAATTTTTGGAATTTTATACAATGAAATTTTGGGGACAAGACAAGTTGGTCAAGTTCAAAGAATAGGCCTACTCAAAAGGATTCCATAGAAATTTAATTTCAATTTTTTGGAAGTTTCTACCATTTTCTATGAAGTTTAGAAATCTGGACGAATTTCTGGCATTTGAATTAATTTGGAAAAAAGAAAAAACAATCAGGGACCTCTGGGCCAAAGTTAGCCCACTACCTCAACTTCTGCAGGCCGGCAGCCCGCTCTGCTGGCCAGGACAAAAGCCGTGCACTGGGCCGGCCAGGCGGCGCCATGCCGTGGACGGAATGGCGCAGCGGCGCTCACCGGTTGCCGGCGACGGCTGGTGATGGGGAGCGGCGTTCCGGCGAGGAGAGAAGGGGGAAACGGCTCGGGGACTCACCAAGAATGGGGTGTGGCGGTGGAGGCAGCTCGGGATGGCTCCTCACGCTCGTCACGGGCGTCGCCCAGGGTAGACGGCGGGCTCCTCGGGGATGAAGGCAGTCGATGGCTTGGAGCTCGATGGAGAGAAACCCTCGGGTCGCCGGCGGGGAAGACAGCTCTGACTCCGGAGGGGAACAGACGACGATGTTCGGCCGGAGTTCTATCGGGGCTCGGCGCGAGGACTGGAGAAAGGAAGGCTTCGGCCTTCAGCTCGGTCGGGCCTCGACGGGTGGTGCGTCGAAGGAGGAGGGGTTGTCGGCGACAAGTTGCGATGGTGAGGCCACCGAGCGTAGGAGGGTTGCGAGTTGCACCCATTTTGCGGGTCACAGGCTGCAAGTGTTCACTGGAAGGGGCAGCGCCAGCGTGCTCCGGCAGGAGACGTGAGCGGTGTTGAGGCAGCCATGGCGAAGCTCGGCTCGAGTGCTGCTTCTTCTGGCGAAAGGAGAAGAGCCAAGGGAAAAACAAAGAAAGTGGTGAGGCAGCACGACGTGCGAGACAACCCCGCCTTGAAGTCGCGCGACGTGCGCAAGCAGCGGCAGCGGTGTGTGGCAGTGAGGACCGGCAGGGCCAGGGCGCCGCGACGTGTTCAGGCGCTAAATGATGGCTGACAGTGAGCCCGACGGGATGAGGCAGGGAGCTGGGCTGACAGCTGGGCTTGGCCCAAAAGAACAGTATCCTTTCCGAATTAATCCAAAATTTCAAACTGATTTGAAATTGATTCGATCAAACTATGGCCTTCCCCTTCTCTAACAATTCTAAATAAATTATGGTTTTCAGTAAATTAAATAAGGAACAACTTTCCTTATTGCAACCTCTTCAGATTCGGAATATAATTTGAATTATAAATCAGAGAAGGTTCTAGGGTTGAATTTGAATGAAATTTGATAAGATTTGATTGGAACATTGAGATTTGATGAAATTTGGGAGAAAGGATCCTATTCGCACTTGGATGACAACCAACTCTTGCAAAAATAATTTGGAATTTCAACTTTGCAAGTCTTCTTGATTTACTTCAAGAATTTGATTTGAATTCATTTAAATTTTGACTTTGGTTTATGTAGAATTGGGTTAACTAATGAATTTGATTCTCAATTAAAACCTTAATGGAGGTGATTAGGGAAGTCATAACACATGGTGTTATAACTCTCTCCTCTTAAAAGAAATCTCATCCCGAGATTTACAAAGGAGGGATACAAGAAACGATAAAAGATGCATTGACCGTGTAACAAGAAGGATATCAAGACAGTTGAAAGGAGGAGAATTTCTCGGTCACCCATGCCACTTCTTTCGTGCATGGGTGACATAGCACATTGCAGAATTGGGTTGTGCTTCATGGCTCTGCTTGTGTTGTGCTTCAT
This sequence comes from Sporobolus alterniflorus, assembly GCA_008808055.3. NCBI lineage: Eukaryota > Viridiplantae > Streptophyta > Magnoliopsida > Poales > Poaceae > Sporobolus > Sporobolus alterniflorus. The sequence goes on from VSTD030000598.1 coordinate 3,227, forward strand.
TACTCGATCTTCTTGGTCCGCCAACTCGAGAAGATGCTCGGAATAGAAGAGAACTTTCTAAAATTCCAATCTGGGTCGATCATTGGTGCTATTGAAGATGATATCATCTTGGATGATAGAACAGGATGGATGCACGAAGTTGTAGGTGAGATCATACTGACCCGGCGCAGAAATGGACAACACTATCTTGGTATTGGATCAACCTTGATGAGGTATGAGTGCTATTGGGGCACTAGGTAGGATACATGAAGGCACTCATGAAACCACAACGACATTGCTTGATGATAGACATGGACCCAGGAGTACATTTGGCTGGAAGTGAACGATATACAAGCAATACTTAGGGGAGTCAAGTGAGAATTTGCAACAAATAAGGAAAAAGGCTTACATTCATCAAATCTTGGAGAAGTGATAGGCTTAGGGCCAGGATATGACTTGTCGTAGCACCGAGACTCCAAACGTAACACCCTTCTTTCCAATTGCGTACCTGAGTAATACTCCATCCGTTCTGACAAATGATGCACAAGGATCTTTTGCTAATTTCCAACGAAGGAAGGCTTTTTTCCATCCTGCAACTTTTGTCTTAAGAAGCACATGGGCGAACTGGTACAATTCAAGACAAGGTTACAATTTAGAAGAACTCGCCAACCTGTCAGAACTAACCTGTGGCTTAGCTTCAACACAAGGGATTAGGGGGGGCATGAGAAAGCTTGTCAATATTGTGACATGTCTCTTTCATGCCATGAATAGGCACATTTAGGAGAAAAATTCTAAGGGTCCAAAATAACAAGAAAAACTTGCCAACGTATCGACTCGCATAGCGGAGTCAATGAGAGAGTGTGACACGAGATTGCGCTAGTCGATGGGTCAAAGGAAGGTAAATAATTTATAAGGTGAATCGAAGGATACTCAATGTGACTTTCATCACAAGGATTGAGGCACGACTACACCCGCAAGAATGGTCATGTTGAGAATGAAAGATTATAGAGGCTTAAGAGTGCTTAGTGATTCGATACCCTTATTCCCAAGGATGATAGCGGTTAGAGGAGGAATCGTAAGGGTCTATGACGATCATCCAACTTACAAAGATAGTAAGTTGACATAGAGAAACCGACAAAGATAGAAAGGATGATACTTGATGACCAAGGGGAAAGAAGGGTTTACAATGTGAGTCAATGAAAAGTTGATGCGGCTCCCAAGCTATAACTCGGGAATTCCAGCTTTAAGGGTATAACAAATTCGCCGAGATCAACAGAAACCAAGGATAGCGATGCGACCATCAATGTCGCACTCAAGGTGGTATTTGGTAGTCATGCTTCTTGCTCAAAGTTAAGACGCACTGGTGAGTTAATGCTTATGTGAGGGTGCACTCATAATGTATATGGTGCAATGCAACATGGGATGATGCAATGCATTTTTTACTAGTTTACTTACCCATAATTCATGGCGTCAAAGTTTTAGTGAGTTGAGCAAGAATGTGAGGCACTTGAAACCACATTGGAAAGACACGTTCGAAGCGGTAATCGCCAAGGGACGGCACCCAAAACCATCCCATTGAAAGAGCAATTCCACAAGGTAGCACTAAAAATTCTCATTCGGACTTCTGAAGAAAAGGACTCGGCCATAAGGTGACTTGATTAGAACATTGGTCAAGAGATCGGTCATATAAGGAGATTTAAGGATATGCATCAAAAATATGCACAATTGCATGGTTGTTGAAGTGAATCAAAATTACACTTTTGAAGAGGTGGACTGACACCACCCTATGAAAGGAACATCATGGATACAGGGTGAACATCACAGTATGTTGCTGGAACATTGGGGGAAGCGGCCATCTTCAAATCTGCTAACAAGGCGTCAAAACAAAAAAAATTGCCACCGATGTCAAATCTGACTTGTCCACGATTAGCTGTCAAAAATTGCAACTCTGAAACTAACATGGTTGGAACCTGACTAGGAGCCAATACAAGGGTTATAGAATATATTTTCTTCTTTCAACGGTTACTCAGGCGCCACAATCAAACTAATGATTCAGGAGTTATGGTCTCTAAAAGTCGTCGGTGGCTGTTGGAAATTCTGATTTGAACCAAATGACGTGATTTGTCAACTTCGGAATTTGAGATTAACGGAAGCAAGACCTGCGGTAACTTTGAATATCAAAGTCATAGGGAATTTCATAAGCTTTCTAAAGAGATTGCAAACTCAGAACTTTGATACCGGACGAAGGAACCATGAAGGGTTGAAGTTGATAGGATTCTCGAGATAGGACTTCGAATTGGAATCGATTTTTAAGTTTCTTTTGGGTTCAAGGTTAGCTTCTTGTTGCAATATGAATGTATGATGTCATGGCAAAAAGTGGTCCTATCCATCCTTACCAAGGAAAAAGCTCACCAAATATAAATGGTGTACGTATAGTCGGTAGCAAAGTGCACTCATCCCCATGGTTAGCTCTAAGTGATGCGACCTACTCAAATGTGGTTAGTGTACCTACAAAAAACACAACTGATATATATAACATACATCACCACTTATCCCCCAAGTTGTGCCCGTGCATTTAATGGTGCACGGATAGTGCTACATACATTATGAAAATATATTCACGTCTTACAAAAGGCATCCACAAGACATTCGTAGGTCCCCATGCCCTAGGTGTGTGGTCATCGTCAGTCACACGATAGACACGCATCCCCTACCGCATGATAGGGATTATCCTCAAGCAAGTCTCGTCTTAAGGGGACGGGTCCGGGATTCACATCACCCGGTGAGAGGAAATTACCTTCTTACCTTTTTATAGGTTCATCAATATAGAATAGTAAATTGCACAAAGTAAATATAGAAAGTAAAACACAGTTAGGTTGCCACCTACTAAGACTACTATAGTCTTTATATGGGCATCTAAGTATTTCCTCACTGTAGGTTTTTGAAAATATTGTTGTATGCGATCTATTACACCTGTAATGCTTTGATACCAGCTTTAATGTCCCACCATTAAGTAAAGGTGGTTAGTCTTAACCAGGATTATTACGGGGTGTCATTACTGAAGTAATGATGTATAATATATCACATACAACAATTACACAAATGAAATGCTCTGAAAGTAAGGGTAAAACCAAGCATCGGTTGCTGACCAACTACATCAATTTATTGGGCCCATGTCACCAGTGCATGTGATCAGTACATTCAATATTTGCTAACGGGGTGCAACTCATCGATCCTTAACCAACACAAGCGGGGGCTACAACCTTGGAGGTGCTGGCTTTTCACATCACACTCCCCGACCTTCCCAATCGATGCTCCTCCACTTTTCCCTAGTGGCCCCGCCCAGTCTCTGGTTAACAAAGGTCAGCATAACCCTCTAGCAATTTAAGTGAATAACATCTTAATAGCCAAGTGGCCTCCATGCCACCCAATCTCTACTAAATCTTACAACTATGCCTAGCATTTGCTAACAGTTTACAACTATTAGTAAGGTAATCAAGAATGATTCGGAAGGTAGTCTTGATGCAACTACGGTTTCAAGCAATTCCTACAAACTTAATGCACAATCAATCTTAACATAAAGATAGTGATTTAAAATAAAAGTCAATGATGGTGGTGTGATGCATCAGGACTTGCCTTGATCCAAAGCTAGGTTAGTGAACTCTTCGACTTAGCTTGCTTCATTAGCTCCTCAAGTTTCGGCTCCATGTGATCTAGCGTATACGAGCATATATGAGCCAAGAACAATATGATTCAATGCATGAGGTGTAAATGCAATAATGATGCAAAACAGGAGCAACCTAAGCATATTATCCAGTAAAATATTTATTTTATTAATTACTACCAGTTTTCCTATTTATTAACTATTTAACTAAGCACTAGAAAATAATAACATGAGATTTATGAATCCAACAATGGTTTATGATTTTCTACAGGTCATACAAATCAAGAGGAGTCTTTCTACCAACGATGATTATTTTCTACAAATATTAAATTTACTACCAAAACAAGGATTAAATAAAAAAAATATGAGCAGAAATAAAATATGAACTATTTTATACCATCTAATGAACATGATATGAGTATGCATGCAAAGATTCAATGTATGAACATGCATGGATTTTTGTAATTAATTTCTTAAAATTTGAATTCTTATAATTTTATACAATGAAATATTGGGGAAAAGAGAAGTTGTCAAGTTCAAAGAATAGTCCTACTCAAAAGGATTCCAGATAAATTTAATTTCAAATATTTGGAAGTTTCTACCATTTTCTATTAATATTAGAAATTTGGATGAATTTCTGGCATTTGAATTAATTCGGAAAAAAGAAAAACGAGACCTCTGAGCCGAAAATGGCCCACTACCTCAACTTCTGCAAGCCGGTGGCCCGCTCTACTCGCCAGGGCAAAAGACGTGCACTGCGTCGGCCAGGCGGCGTCCTGCCACGGACGGAATGGCATAGCGGCGCTAGTTGGGTACCGGCGGTGGCTCGCAGCAGGGAGAAGCATTCCGGCGGGGAGAGAAGGGGGGAATGACAAGGGGGCTCACCAAGAATGGGATGCGGCGGTGGAGGTAGCTCGGGATGGCTCCTCGAGCTCGGTGCAGGCATCGCCCGGGGTAGACGGTTGGCTCTTCGGGGATGAAGGCAGTCAATGCCTTGGAGCTCGACGGAGAGAAACCCTTGGATCACCGATGGGGACGGCAGCTCTGGTTCGAGAGGGCAACAGATGACGACGTCCGACCGGAGTTCTGTCAGGGCTCAGCGCGAGGACTGGAGACAGGAAGGCTCTGGATCAGTTGGACCTCGACGGGCGGCACATCGAAGGAGGAGGGGTTTCCGACAACGAGCTGCGACAGCAAGGCCACCGAACGCATGAGGGTGGTGAGTTGCACCCGTTTTGCGGGTCGTAGGCTACGGGTGTTCACCGGAAGGGGCAACGGCAGTGAGCTCCGGCGGGAGACGTGAGCGGCGTCGAGGCAGCCATGATGAAGCTTGGCTCGGGTGCTGCTTCTTCCAGCGAAAGGAGAAGTATTGAGGGGAAAACAAAGAAGGGGGGTGAGGCAGCGCGACGTGCGTGGCTACCCCACCGTGAAGTTGTGCGGCGTGCGCAGGCAGAGGCAGCGGCACGTGGCAGTGAGGGGTGATAGGGCCTGGGTGCCGCGATGCGTTCAGGTATTAAATGACGGCTGACAGTGGGCCCGGCGGGATGAGGCAGGGAGCTGGGCTCGGCCCAAAAGAATAGTATCCTTTCTGAATTAATTCAATTTTTCAAACTGATTTGAAATTGATTTGATCAAAAGATGGCCTTCCCGTTCTCTAAAAAATTCAAATAAAATATGGTTTAGAATGAAATTAAATAAGAAACAACTTTCCTTATTGCAACCTCCTCAGATTAGGAATAGAATCTGAATTAAAAATCAGGGAATGTTCTAGGGTTGAATTTGGTAAGATTTGATTGGAACCTTGAGATTTGATGAAATTTGGGAGAAAGGCTCCTGGTTGCACTTGGATGACAACCAACTCATGCAAAAATAATTTGGAATTTCAACTTTGCGAGTCTTCTTGATTTACTTCAAGAATTTGATTCGAATTCATTTAAATTTTGACTTTAGTTTATTTAAAATTGGGTTAACCAATGAATTTGATTCTCGATTAAAACCTTAATGGAGGTGATTAGGGAAGTCATAACACGGGATGTTACACATGGTGTCTACATTGACTAGAATTGGTTCAGATCATAATCCTTTGTTGCTGGATGATGGTACCAAATCAGAAAAGAAGAAGAGGGGGTTTAGATTTGAACCTGAATGGCTAACTCAACCTAAGTTTAAAAAGAAGATGTTGGTGAAATGGCTAGAAATAAGTGCAGAAGGGGTTTAAGTTTTTTGGAAGAAATTGAAAAAGGAAATGAGGCAATAGAGTAAGGGAATGGGTGCTAATTTGGAGGGTCAAATTAAAAGGGATAAGGCTAGATTGTTGCAAGACATAAAAGAGTTAGATGAGAAGGCTGATAGCCAAGGTTTGGATAGTGTTGAATGGAGAAGGTGGTACAATTTAGAGAGAGAGATTGAGGGAATTTACACTTATGAAGAAAGAATTTGGCAAAAGAGATATAGTGAAAATGGATATTACAAGGAGATGCTAATACAGGTTTCTTCCATAGTATTGCAAATGGCAAGAAAAGGAAATGCACAATTTTCTCCTTGAATGATGATGAGCAAGAAATCTCTGATCCTGTGAAACTTAGAGAACATATTGAAAGTTACTACAAACACTTGTTTGGCAAGGAGGATAGAGGGAATTTAAGATTAGAAGAGAATTTTTAGGAAAATAGTGGGTCTCTATCTGAGCATGAAGATGACAGTTTAATTGAGCCCTTTTCTAAGAAGGAAATAAAAGCAGCTCTGGTTGATATGAAAATAAATTCTGCTCCTGGTCCTGATGGACTCCCTACAGAGTTCTACAAGTGTTTTTGGGAGCAGATCAAGGGGTCTATATTGGAAATGTTTGAAAATTTCCATAGAGAGTAGTTGAATTTTAGTAGGTTAAATTATGGCCTAATATCATTGATTCCCAACATGAAAGAAAACAACAATATCAATCAATATAGACATATTTGCCTGGTGGGGTGGACTATAAATGGTTCACTAAGGTGCTTAACCAGAAGGCTTAGTTATACGCAAAACACAAACATCTTTCCTCCCAGAGAGGAATACCTTAGAGGGAGTGGTCATTTTACATGAGACACTACATGAGCTGAAAAGAAAAAAAAGAAAAGGTAATATAATGAAATTGACTTTGAAAAAGAATATGATAAAGTCTCATGGTTTTATCTTATGGAAATGTTGGAAAGGAAAATTTTCCAGTTAAATGGAGAGAGTGGGTGGAACAAGCAGTCAGTGGAGGTAGAGTGGGGTTAACCTGAATGGGGAACCTGATAATTACTTTAAGACTTTAAAGGATTGAGGCAAGGAGACATTTTATCTCCACTATTGTTCAATCTAGTGGCAGATGGGCTGGCAACCCTACTGACAAAAGCTAGGAATGTAGGTCTGATTAGAGGTCTGACCTCTAACCTAGTAGAGTTGGGTCTTACTCATTTACAATAAGCTAATGACACTATAATATTTCTGGAAGTGGATGAGGTGATTGCAAACACCAAGTTCCTATTGTATGTTTTGAAAATATGTCTGGGCTAAAGATAAACTACCATAAGAGTGAAGTGATGGTAGTGAGTGCAACTGAAGAAGAGAGTGTTGGCATTGCCAATATCTTGAATTGTAAAGTGGGGTCATTACCTATTAAGGAACTGGGGATCCCAGTGAGCAACACTAAACTCTTTGTAGCCGATCTGATGTATGTGGTCTAAAGGTAGAGAAGAGACTACCTGCTTGGTAGGATTTATGTTTATCATCTGGAGGGTAATCGATTCTGATAGAATGTAGCATGAGCTCTCTACCTAACTACACCATGAGCGTGTACCTGCTGCCAAATGAGGTTCATCACAAAATGGATTCTGCTAGGGCAAACTTTTTTTGAGACTCTAGAAATAAGAAATATTATATGGTCAAATGGGAAGAATTAGCAAAGCCAAGGGACCATGGGGGTTTGAGTTTTACGGATACAAGGCTAATGAATGAATGTTTGTTAGCAAGATGGATCATCAAGTTAGAGAGGGGGGATGAGGATTTATGTTGTACATTCTTAAGGAAAAAGTATCTGAAAGGGAGGGGGTTCTTCAGCATTAATCCTAGAGGGGGCTCTCAATTTTGAAAAGGATTGCATGAAATCAAATTCACTTGTTAGAGGGGTTGAAATACATTATTGGCAATGGAAAGAAAGCCAGATTCTAGCATGAAGTATGGCTAGGGGAATCTCCTCTAAATATTCGGTTCAGTGAGATTTATAATATCTGTAAGTTTTTGGGAAGTGTCAAAAGTTCTAAGAGGGGGTGAGATTAATCTAACATTCAGACAAAATTTTGATTCCACCGAGATAGCAGAATGGAAGGGGTTGGAAACAGAATTAGAGGGTGTTCTCAGCTAACTGATGAGGAAGACTCTGTGAGATGGATGTTTACCCCATATGGGCAATTTACCACTTCCTCACTATATAAGTTTTGTTCCTTTCCTAGGGCCAATAATTTAAAAATGGAGGAGATGTGGCAGTCAAAACTATCTCTGAAAGTGAAAAACTTCATATGGATGGTTGTCAGAAACAAAATCTAGACAGTGGATAACTTGGGCAGGAAAAAATGAAAGGGAGCAAGCTTTACCAACTTTGTAATTAAGAAGAAAACGTAGATCATTTGTTGTTCAGATACCCGATTGCGGTGTTTATGTGGGCTATGGTTAGAGATGGGTTAGAGTGGCCACCTTATCCTCAAAGTGTGCAAGATTTCAGTGAAAACTTCCTTACAAAACTGGGAGGCAAAGGGATGAATTTGATGTGATTTCTTTTTGGGGGTATATGTTGGATTTTATGGCTAAATAGAAATGATTTTATCTTTAAGAAACTGCTGATTTCTTGACCTCGTGCTATTATTTTTAGACTAATCTCATTTTTATAGCATTGGATGGTCGCAGGACGAGCGGAAGACAGCTACGCTGGAATGGCTAGCTGAGGCGATCAAGGCCCAGGTGTCGGAGGAGTTGACTGTAACTGGAGTTGGGTAGCCGTGTGACATCGTGAAGGGATTTTCCATTTCGATTCTGCTGGTAGCAAGGCTGTTAGAGGCTTTTGGAAAATGACATGTACTGATGTCGTCGTGTCCCTGGACTTTGTAGCTTATTAGATAGATGTTTTCTGAGATTTTGCGCTACGTCCAGATGGGACGATAAAACTGTAAGCTGGTAATCCTAGCAGATATTGTGTGGTGTCCTCCTAGGATGCATGAACTGTAAAGCTGGTAACCCCAGCGTACAATGTTTTCTATAAAGCGGGGCCAAAACCTTTGGTCTGTTGTGAGGCCTACCAGAGTAATACAACCTCTTTTATAGCGATGTAATCAGTAAAGGTTGAGAAACAGTTCATTTTTATAGCGTTGGATGGTCGCGGGACGAGCGGAAGACAGAGCTGCGCTGGAACAGCTAGCTGAGGCAATCAAGGCCCAGGTGCCGGAGGAGTTGACTGTAACTGGAGTTGGGTAGCTGTGTGACATCGTGAAGGGATTTTCCATTTGGATTCTGCTGGTAGCAAGGCTGTTAGAGGCTTTTAGAAAATGACATGTCCTGATGTCGTCGTGGCCCCTGAACTTCGTAGCTTATTAGACAGATGTTTCCGGAGATTTTGCGCTACATCCAGATGGGACGATAAAATTGTAAGCTGGTAATCCCAGCAGATATTGTGTGGTGTCCTCCAAGGATGCAGGAATTGTAAAGCTAGTAACCCCAACGTACAATGTTTTCTATAAAGCGGGGCCAAAACCTTTGGTCTGTTGTGAGGCCTACCAGAGTAATACAACCTCTTTT
>VSTD030000599.1:0-15252 GCA_008808055.3 Sporobolus alterniflorus
GTGAAACTTACTTGCCATAGGCATCATTCCAGATATTCATCAAAGTTCTCCAAAGGTAGAGGCCGGAAAGCACCTACAAAATAGTTATCAAAACTCGCGGTGACAAGGTGAAGCTAAAACACAAAAACTAACCAGACGCTGACTATGGAGGAGATGCACATTTCTCGTGAACTCTTCTAGGTGAAGGGGTCTTACGAACATCAGGCGAAGAGTCATCACTGAGATTGTCGAAGGTTGGCACCTGAGAAGTGCGTTCAACGTGAGTCATGGTGAGGCCCGCATGGAGCCCATGAGATGAAGCTGCTACATCTAATGGGCAAAACTTTTTAGATACCCTGACCGGCATCACAGGAGCCAATTCTATCTCTGATGTACCTTGAGGCCCAGTCCTAGCCCTTGGCCTCACGATCATCACAATGCCTATCTTTTTTGGCGACCCCATTTTAGGCGGAGTTGACACTGTCTTGTATGGAGTAGCCCAGCTCATACTAGTCTTCACCGTTTTGCAGTGAGTTTCTTGGTTACTTCAGCTTTTCACTTGTCCCTCGCTGCTTGAGAGGCCTCACTGCCGGGAAGTGGACATGGGGCGTAAGCCACCCCCATCTGCTCAAGCACTCGATTAAGATGACCCTTGGTCTGAAGCTCCCCAGGTACTGCTCAACCACCATCTCCACCTCTGCCAAGACCTGGGCAGCATCCCATGCAGACACCGGTTCCATGAGGAACAATGACAATGGGGTCCGGACATTCGACACAGGAGTTGTGCCGATGGCCACATCTCTGAAACAGAAGCTGAAGGCTAGAGGAAACATCTTGCAGGCTACGAACTCTTCAACAGCGTCTCGACCCTTGATGGTGGTGGTCGCCCGAATGAAGGCAACATCGTTCGGATCATCATCCGGGCATTCAACCTCAAGCTCAAATGTATAATCAAGCGCACTCATGTGTGAATGCAAAAGGTAGATGCTCTTTCCACCCCCGAAGCTACGGACACACAACACATAGTAGTAAAACCATGATTTTGTCCACCTCGCTAACCATTTATTCTTGACAGCGAGGCTCAGCTTCGGCCCACCATCCCTCTTTGCATGGAAATTCAAACAGCCGTACTGTGCAAACATCTCACCTTCAGGGGTTTCCACCCTCTTCAGCTGATACTGCAATTCATACTGTTAAGGAAATGCATCACCTGAGGGCATGCCCCCAAAGCTACCAATGACCCAAAAATACTTTGAGAGTTGTGCAATAGCATTGGGCGTCAGCTAGTGCAGTTGTGCCTAGAAGTGTAGCAGGATGCCACCCCAAGTAGGATGCGGATGCATGCATAGTCCTATGATGAAAAAGTCCTCATACATGACGGCTTCATCATTATCAGGCTCCGAGACCGCTTCCACCCTAGGTGCTCAGGCCTCGCCCTCTCAACCATCTGAGTTCTCAACCCTCTAGACACTCCAAAGTAATACGTCCAAGAGTTCTCATCGTCTGAGGCACCTCCATCTATGGAGTCCTCGGTGCCTCCAGCACTTAGGGCGCGACCATCATTGTTCGGGACCCCAGGTGCCTCACCTTCACTAACAATGTGGGATGTTTCCGCAGGACAGTCCGTTGCATCCAGGTTCTCAGTCTCCGCTATGTTGGTCATGGCAATCTTCCTGAGGGGACTGCAGTCTACCATGGCCTTCATCGAGTAAGCCAGCGATCAGAGCGAAAAGCAGCAAGCGTTGCAAGGGCAGAAAGTGCAAGAGCAGTAAGAGCCAAGTGCAACAATGACAAATGAGCAAATGGGTGCCCCAAGACTCACCGGTGAGTTTTTATAGATGCAGTAAAACCACTTGTGAAAATCGAGATGCGGTAACAAATGTCAACCGCAAATGGGCGAAAAAAGGCCCAACGGGCCGCACACCCGCCACACCGAGCATGCACCTTATACATTTTTGTAAAAGAAACCAACCGCCAAATTTATTCTCACACATTCAGTGCTCAGTCACTCCAAGGTGAACATAACACTGTTTACAACAACAAAGCTTGAGCATCGAAGGTCGCAAGTTGGAAAAATCAAACCCCAATGCGCAAGGGTGACGCTTTTAGGGGCCTTCACAAGATAAGTCGCAGGATCGGCTCATTGGGGTTGATTTGATGAATGTTGCCTGTGAGGGGCTACTGTTAGGGATGCAAACTAGAGGCCTTGCATATCGAAGGCCCCCTCAAAGCTCTCACGTCCATTAAGCTCCTCCAAAACTGGGGCAATGTAAGCCTCAGGCTCCTCGGTGCTAATCGCATATATGCTCCACTATTATTGACTCATGAGCCACCTCTTTTCTCAATCTAGCAGGACAGCAGGAGTGCTGTTCAAGGCGGAGGTCTTGAACAGCCACACTGACGGAGGCCCTTGTTGAGCCCCTCGCCATCTTTGTCGGGAGCGAATAGGGGCCGAAGGTTCAAGTGACATCATCGGATGGAGGCCATAACAAGAGGACACGCGTCGCCATGTAATATGCCTTCTATAAAATGGTTAAGGGTGTAAAGTGATCATAATGCCCTTATGACTATGTCCTCTATGTAAACGGGGCAGTTAGGGGTCGTTCGGACATTACTACTGGACCCCCTAACCGCCCCTATAAATAGACCTCATGGGGATTTCCCCATGGGAGGAATCCAGTGCGTTTATTATCCTTCTCCATTGTGCTGTCGACACCTTCACAGCCATCATTCTCTAGGGCACTCTAGTCCACCTTTGCATTTTCCCCTATGTTCAGGATCGAGTAGCCCTCGGCTATTTGATCCCAACATTTGGTGCCCACTATGGTCGAAGCCCAAAGGCAACCCTGATGATGCCACCCAAATGACTCAGTCAGCGTCTCCATCCAGACGAAGGCTCCAGCCTAACCTCTGATCAAACCCATCACCCATCCACTCAGGCCCTTGCCACCATCGTCGAGGGTGAATAGCACACAACCTTCGACACCATCCCACAAGTTCAACCACAACCAGCCAACATGTCCACCGCAGTAGGCTCTAGCCAGAATGGCGGAGCTGTCAGCTCCACCCAAACCAACGGTGGTGCTCATTGTTGGAGTTCGGTCGCCGAAGGCTAACAAACTCCAACGGAAAAGGAAAAAGAAAGTGGGCAACAAAAGGCAAGTTACACTGAGAGTGATGCATGAAGTTGCATTAACTTTTTTACTCCTGTCAACGGGGTGCCCTTGCAGGTCTATTTATAGTGGGAGCTCAGGGGACTTATTACAATGCATTAAATGTCCCTAACCACCTACTCCACCAATAGAGCGCACGGTCAGGGGGTAATCTAGTCCATTACTTTAGGACCCTACTTTACATAACTCCAATGAGGCATTGACACGTGCCGGTGCTGACATGGCAGCCTTCGGATGGCGACCTCCATCTTCACGGCTCCAAAAGCTTTTGCCCCGTTCACCCGCCTAGACCTTTGTTTGGAGACCTCTACTGCCTTCGGCTTCCTGCAAAACATGATAGATCCTTCCTCCTGCAATGCGTAGGTGATACAAGCTTAGAATCCCAACTAGCGAGGGTCGCTCAATGTTTGCTTCACAAGGACGCAAAGGCTCGCCCCCAATAGTAGCCCCTCTTAAGCGAGGTTCAACCCCGATGAGTCAAATTTGTGATCTTTGGTGAGCTCTTTACTGAAAAGTGTCACCCCCATGAGTTGGGGTTGCAGCTTCGCTCTCTCTTGTTATTGTTGTTAACTAAACAAGATTGCATGCTATAGTGCCGCACAACCAGTCATTGTAATACCCCTTACGAGTCCCTTGATTTTGTAAGGAGTATTATCACACTCGGATGTACTGTGATAGTACGCACAAGCTTGCAGGAGCTAGAATGCTACCCCTTTTAAGGTGTGCAGTGCTCCCTAGCTTGGCGATGTGGTACTAAATTTTTACTTCTGTGGTTGTGGGATCGAAAAGTGTCACCCCTGCCTTCGACCATGAGGTTGGCGGAGGCCTGAACTTCAGCGGCTTAACGGTTCTCTCAGGTTTTCGGTCCTATGGGAGTCTTCTTCTATCCCTAGGTACGCAAAATATTATGCGCCACTACATGGTGTGGGTGATTATGCTCCCTATAGCACTGTGTGTGGTGCATGATCTTGCCGAGGTTGTGGTGTTTTTGTGTTTTAAGTTTGTGTTCTGCGCTGTGGACTGGCGATGTGGTATTAAGGTTTTGTTCTTGTACTCTGTGAACCAAAAAATCATCACCGCCGCCTTCGATCGTCTCACTGGCCGAGGCTTGACATCTGATGGTCTAACGGGCTCTCTCTAGCTTTCGGTTCGGTGAAGGAGTCTTTTACCCCCTCTAGCTTTAGGTTGTTGCGTTGCTTTGTGGCGTGTTGCTGGTTTATTGAACCTTCATTCGTATTGTTATTGGGTCCAAAAGTGTCACCCCCACTTTTGACCGTTAAATTGGCAGAGGTCTGACCTTCGGCGGCCTAATGGTCTTTTCTGCTTTTTGGCTCTACGGAGGCTTGCTTATTTTGGCTACCAGGTCCAGCATTGCTTTCTGGCCCGTCTGGCCTTTTCACTTTTTACCATTTTATCTCTAGCTGATGTGACTAGCATGTGAAGTGGATTGGACCATTACACTTTCCTTACCTCGCGTTTTCACCACACCTATAAATAGCACTAGGACCCAATGTCATTTGCCTTGTCCCACACTCGTTTAGAACATTTTCTTTCTACCCTTGGTTAGCTACTGCTTTCACTCTGCGCGCTCTACTCATGCATGGTTCATATTAAGTTCAATACACGCCCGTGAACTCCCATCGTTTCACCCAAGCTTGCATCAATGGCTTTGGACGATGCTGTTGAGGTCTCCACAGAGCAGAGGGAGACTTGAACTGAATAGCCAGAAGGATCTCTGGTGGGTCAGCAGATGGTCACCTCGATGGAGGTTGCTTCAGAGCAAGGTACTGGGTCTGATGGCTCTAGCAACGGCGAGACTGCCTCTGACAATTGTGAACGTGTGAAGATTGGAGTTGTGGATTCTCTGGCTGGTATCAGCTATGACTTTGGGCAATCGACCGTTACGAACGCCCGCCTTGCATTTCTGGAAAGTTGCGCCTGCTATTTTCCAAAGGGATATGTTTGACCACCGGGTGCAGAGTCTGTTCTGGATCCTTGGGAAAATGAAGCTATGGTGTTCGAGGATTTCTTCACTGCTGGCCTCTGTATGCCTCTGCTTCCAGTCCTTGTGGATATCTTGTGCAAATTTCGGGTGCAGCTGCATGAACTTACGTTGAATGCTATCGTTCAGATTAGCAAGTTTATCTGGGTTGTTACCTCTTGCGGAGGTCGTCCCACAGCAGATGTTTTCATTCATCATTATGAACTTCACAACCAGAACAAGAGAATTCATCTTGAAGGATCTGAGACTACTTTCGCCGCACAATTTGCTTGTATCTCTTTTCACCCATCCCGGTTTGGAAGTCAGGCAAAGCTTACCCCTGCTCTGAGGAATAAATGGATGAACGGTTGGGATGGTAACTGGTTCTATTGTCGAGTGCCTGCGGAGCAAAAGGCCGATGTCCAAGGCAAAGGAAGTTTTCTGCTGAGCTCAGCGATGACTCAATTAAATTATTTGATGGAGGATCCCTCTTCTTGGGGTCCAGACGACGCTAATGTTGCACCTTTTGTTGAGGCGACTTCTATCATCGGAGGTCATGATGCTGTGGAAGAATTTCTCACTTGCGGTCTGTGGCCTCTCAGTGAAAAGTTTGGCTTTGAAGTGGAAACGAAAGAGTGTCCCCAGTCAAAAGTTGTGGTGCCGATGCCATAAATCGCTACCGTTATTGGGGCTTAAGAGTTTGAGGTTGAGTTTGAGGCACGCATTGTGAATGCCACAAATTTATTGTTAGGGAATTATAATATTGCGGAGCAGAACGCCTACGAAGGGCTTTGACACAGGCAACTCAATCACATTCTTGAGTTGGTCGGGGTGCTCTACCAACCCTGTCCCGAACACATTGTGCGGAAACGCAAGCCTACTGCCACGGCACCGGCTCCGACACCAAGAAGTGCTTCGGAAAAATGAGGGCACGGGAGAAGATCATCCCATTCCGGGACTCGGACCTCCGTGCAAGAGCTTGCTCTTGCTAAGCCTTTGAAATGCAGCAAGAAATTTGTTACTCAATCCTCTGGGCTTAGCATTGCCGAGAAAACTTCTCCCATGGGCATTAAGATTGTTAGCAAAAAGGCATCCTCTACCTCCGTAGATGGGAGCGGTACGACCTAGGCTTCGGCCTATGCGCTGAACTTATTTGATTCAGGCTTGTCAGCCCTGATGGCGAAGCTGCCCTTCCGGAGTCACCTCAAAAATGTCCCAGGAAATCTCCCCTTCCAAAGAATGTTGTGAAACCCTCTGCAGCAAAAGGTAATTTTGAATAGTTCCTTTCTCTGCCCTTGTTTTGAAAACTGTGATGTTGAAGTTTTCTCACTTTTGATACATCTAAAACGTTGGTAGCTTCATCCGTTGCTACTACTACAGTCTTGGGTGGGCAGAGATGTTTGTACTACCAAGTTCCCCTCGTTATGGGAGCCTCCGGCTAACATTGAGGCCACCCCGTTCACAATGCTAGCGTGTTGGATGTTGCGCTAGTATCGAGGCATGCAGGGACCGTTAATCACAACACTGTTTGCAGCCTACTAATCAAGTGCTTTCAGGATGTAGGTTCCGCTATTCTTGCAGTGCCTTATTTTGTTGTTTGTTGTTGGGCCTCTAATGTTTCCTTGTTTTGTACTAGACCGTCAATTTGACTAAGGTTGCCGAGACTATCATCGCCGAGGATAGTGGAGCTTGAGGTAGAGAAATTTCAACTAAAAGATGATGCGGCTGAGTCCACTGAGGCGATTAGTACGCTGCAAGGCACTGTGAATGCTGGGATCGAAGATTACGAGTTGCTACTGGATCACAACAAAAGCCTCCTAGCTGAGCGCAATGACTTTTGTTACTATTGAGAAGATTTGTAGGCTGAGCTTGCAGAGGTTTGTTCTGATGCTAAGAAAATAATTGATGATCTGGAGTCGAAGGTCAAGTCCGCTGAAGCTAATGGTGTTGATGTAGCTACCACCGGCGAGAAACGATTGAGGGATTTTGAGGGTGGTCTTGTCTGAGACCTGGAGGAGTTGCGCAAGCTGTATGTGCACAATGCTCAAACCATTGGAGGCTTGTGCTCGTCAATGCCTGAGGGTGAGCCCTTGGCTGCGGATTAACTTTGCTGGCTGTCCGTAGAGATATCTGGTCTTCCTGATATGTTTGGTGGTGTGAATGAGAATTTGTTACTGCTGCGGTCGAGGTTGCTCTCATGATGGCTGGGGATTCCATTTGCCTTAATGCTCTGCAAAGCGTGGCCACCGAGATTGGTGTGGATATTTTACCCGCTGAACATGATGTGCGAAGGGCCGCGTGGCCCTCAGAGCCTCGCCACTCTCCCGACAAGGCCACGCCTAGCTACTATACTAAGAATGAGAGCTTTGCAAGTGGAATTTCCAAAGTGTGGTGTGTGTGTGTTGACTTTCGCCATGAGGGAGGTATTTATAGGGGTGAATGGGACCTCCACCGACTTGGAAAAGTTGGTTTGGTGCCAGGTGGTGGCCGGGCGAGCAAGCCACATGGCCGGCCGGCCGAGTGGAGCGGCTTCCACCGACTTTCTCCACCAACTCGGGCTTCTCCTCCTCGTGTAGATGTGTGGCAACCAAGTTTCGGGTTGAACCGCCTTAAACCCTAGCTGGCCAGCCAACGAGTTGCATCGGTTAGCCAGCCCCTGGGCCCACTCGGCCTAAGGTCTGGCCCCACTTGATCCATGTGTCAAATACACCCCCGTGGTGATGATGATTTTGACATTTGGTCAAATTCACCTTGTCATCCCTTGATATGCTCCAATTTGGTACCTAAGTTAATAAAATCAAATAAACACTAAAACCGTGGAACTAGGTTAGTAGGCAAGGTGAATACATGGTTGTTTTATACATTTACTCGACATGTTGGCGCATGAAATTGATGTTTTATGAGCGCCAACACTTAACGCATGATTTCACGATTTTGTTTCGCCCCCAGCCTTTCTGGGGCTTTGTTTGGTTTGAAATGCTCTCATTTATGCTTTCACGATTTTTGCTTAGTCCATGATTCTATAGGGATTTGTTCCTTCCAAAATGATTGCTTGTACGCTTCCTAAACACCGTTGACGGGATTGTTGATATATGTCGCAACTTTGTGTGTTTGCCGAGCGTTATGTGATTACACTCATTTTTGTAAGCAGACTACGCCACATTCGAGTGAGCTTTTGATTCACACTAGCTATCTTAACACTTGTGCACTCATTGATCTGTGTACCACTATCGAGCAATTTTTCGGTGTGCTTTTAGCGAGCTCAATGCTCACTTGCTCGTTGCCCTTCAAACTGTGCACGCATGCGCTAGAATTGTTTGTTTTGGGACTTGGTGTTGGTGCTGGTGTCATTGATGTTGTTTGATTATCGGATCGTGAAAGCGTCTCGACAGACATTTATTTCATTTACTTAGTTTTCCCGAAGCCCCTGGCCTTTCGAGGGCTTCATTCCTTCTGGAACACTCTAATTTATGCTTCTGCGATTTTGACTTAGCCTCTAGCCTTTGGGGGGCTCCGTTCCTTCTAGAACGCTCTTATTTACGCTTCCGTGATTTTGACATAGCCCATATCCTTTTGGGGGCTTCGTTCCATCCGGAACGCTCTTATTTACGCTTCCGCGATTTTGAGTTAGACCCTAGCCTTTTGGGGGTTTCATTTTGTGTGTGTTGTTTTGTGGAGCCAGTGGTTTATTGTTGAGCTCGATTTGCCCACGTCTTTAAGTGTTTTGGCCTTCGGCCTGTCGAATGCTAATATAACCTTGTTAGATATTTTGACATGGGTGTGACTCAAAAATGTTTTTGGAAAATCAAAGCTTATATTAATGCTTTGGGGTACAAGAGCTCCATCTCGTTAAAAACCTCACACCCTCACGGGTTTCCCCTATGAGTAAAAGAGTACGGGCCCGATTGGCAAAAATGTAAAAGTTTCGCAATGGCCTGTTTATAAATTACAGAGCCTCGCATTTTACAAGGTTAATTAGATGTAGAAACGGTAAAGGTTGTCGGCATTCTAGGAGTGCTCCAGCACCCTGCCTTCGTTGTGAGCTAAACGAAAAGATCTTGGTCTTGTTTTTTCTGTCACCACAAAGGGTCCACTCCATTTAGGCTCTAGTTTTCCAGTGGCTTCCGTGCGCGGGCTTCGAAGCAATACCAAATCTCCAGCTTCAATGCGCTTTGGCTTTACTTTCCTATCCCTCCATGCTCTTGTTTCATTCTGGTAAGACTACAAGTTCTCAACTGCTTTCATTCGTTCTAGCTCTAGCAAGTCTTTAGATTCAGCTTCGCTGGGACTATAAGTGGCATCCACCCTTGTTTTGGCACTGCAGAGCTTGATTTCCTCTAGGGTTACTGGTTCCTCTCCATACAACAACTTGGAAGGGGTGAATTTTGTCACTCTGCAGACGGAAGTGTTGTGGCTCCATACCGCCCTCAGCAATTCTTCTGCCAACTTGCCTTTCAGCTGATCCTCTAGTATCTTCTTTATAGCTGTGAATATCAGTGTGTTTGCTTTTTCCACTGCCCTGTTAGACTAAGGATGATATACTGATGTGGAAGCTGCTTCAACCCCCATCTGATGGCAGAAATCTTTGAATATGTGATAGTCAAATTGTTTGGCATTGTCAAGTGTTATCTTTCTATGCACTCCAAAATGGCATATTATGTTCTGCCAGAAAAATCTTATGAGCCCCGCTGCTCCTATGTTGACTAGAGGCTTCGCCTCTATCCATTTTATGAAATATTCTAATGCCACAACTGTGTACTTGTAGTTTCCCTGTGCGGTTGTAAATGATTCAACTACATCGATGCCCCATCTCTGCAATGACCACGAAGGTGTGATGAGTTGTGATTGTTGAGATGGTGCTTGAGTACTCAGCAAAAACTTTTGACATGCCTGGCAGGTTGTGACAAGCTTCGATGCATCATCAATTATGGGAGGCCAATAGAAACCCTGCCTGAAAAATCTTTGAATATGTGACCTCTGCACACGTCTGAATGTGTCTGGGTTAGCAACTCTTTACCCTCGACTGTGCTCAAACAGCGAAGGAGTGGACCTGTAACTAATGTCTTGTACAACTCATCTCCAATGATTTGGTATGCTTTTGCCCTATGCTGCATTCTAATCAATTCTATATTTTTGTCGAGTTCATAGTGATGATGAAGGTAAGCCATGATTGGTGCTCACCAATCTTCTCCTTGTACAACATTTACCATTGTTATCTCTAACTCAACTATTTTCACGGAGGGGTCTTCAATAAATTGAAAGAATACATCCGGTGGTAGCACCACTTTCCTGGCAGCAACCTTGGCCAGCTCATCTGCTTCTGTGTTCTTTGCTCTTTCTATATGTTCAATTGTGAATCCCTTGAAGTAATTCTCCATTCTATGGAGAACAGCTAGGTATCTCTCTCAGGTTTCATCTCTTGCTATGCATTCCTTCTCTATTTGGCTCACAATCACCGTGGAATCTAATTTCAGTGTACAGCATTGCACTCCCATTGCTCACAGCTTGCAGAGGCCCAACATGACTGCTTCGTATTCAGCTATGTTGTTGGTATATTTGTCTGCCTCTGTTGTGAACTGCAGTCATGCCACATATCTCAGCTTAATGCCCAAAGGTGATTTTAGTATCACTACAGCCCCAGCTCCGGAAACTCCCCAAGCTCCATCACAATATACTTGCCACGGTGTGTCAACCATTGTACCCATGGTATAGCTTGATTGCTCTGTCCAGTCTGCGATGAAGTCTGCCAAGACTTGTGACTTTATAGCACTTCTCTTCTCAAAATCTACAATGTGTTTTGATAGTTCCATGACCCATTTTTTGATCCTCCCCGAGGAATCCTGGTTTCCAAAAATATCATTCAATGACTGATTTGTCAGGACCCTGACTCTGTGGGCCTCAAAATAATGTCGAAGCTTCCTCACGCTCATGACTATGGTGTAGCATATTTTCTCCATTTTCAAGTAATATTTTTTGGAGCCGGTGAGAGCTTTGGAAACAAAATATATTGGGACTTGTTGTGACAGCTTTGATGAGGACATGCCTTTTATGGATACAATCACATCCTCATGGAGTGATACTAAGACATCTTTTAAATATGGTAAACTCATTCTTTTGTTCTTCCATCAATTATTTTGAGAACCGATTGCTACCTAATGATTTAATTAATGTTAGGAACCATAGAGATGATGAAGAGGACAAATGGGACGTCAAGAGGGCACTGGAGAGGCAAGGAGATACACACATGAAGGTGGAGATCCAATCCAATTCAGAGTTCCAGAGTTTGACTTTGAGTCCAACTCAGAGTCTAGGACCACCTCAGCTTCAAATTGATGTACAGGACCCATACGACATCGGATTTGGACGTTCTACATATTCACGGAAAGACAACAAGATAAAATTTCCAATGGAACCGGTCCATGTCCAACTAAACTCGAGTTCGACAAGAACTGCTGAAATAAGTTCAATATCTAGAGTCCAACTCGTCCAGGAGCTGTCCACATTAAAACTGATGCCCAGGTCACATACGACATCGAATTTGGGCATTCTTAGACTCCCTGGAAAGATAGGAAGATAAAATTTTCAATGGAACTGGTCCCATGTCCAAATTCATCAGGAATAAATGGGAATCATCAAAACAATTGGACATCTAGAATCTATGTTGGTGCCGCACCACTATTTTTGGCCTTTGGGCCGTGTAATGTGTCTAGCCCATTAGGGTTTCATCCTGGGGGTACTTGCACATCCCTAGACCCTTTATAATCAGTAGCCACTATACTATTAGAGTTTATTTTGCTTAGATTAATCTGTTAGAAATAGTTTCATCATCGTTACGGTTTGTGATACCCCAACTTGTGAGCTCAATCTTTCATCCACAATTTAGATTGCATCTACTTCATTCTTTCTTGTGTTTTCAATTGCGCTTGCAGGGATTAGCCTTTTCATGAGGTCAATTCATGTCGCACCGATTGATAACCAACGGAGCAGTGGTGTAGTGATTGCAAGGGTTCAAAGTTTTGTTCAGAGCCTTCCTTATCAACGTCGAGATCTCCACCAATTGACTTACCTCTACCTCTCAGAAGATCGGGACCCAACCTCTCATCAAGATTTCTATCCTCTTTTGATGTTTCTCTTTCCTGCATAAGGGCTCTGCTAACTGTGGTATGCAATGCTGAAACATATAGAATGAGTGGCTGATTTGGCTGTGGACTTGCTAGCGTTGGCAACTTTTGTATATAATCTTTCAGTGCGTCGAAGGCTTCTTGCTATTCTGACCCCCACTCAAAAGTGCCAGAGTCTCTGAGTACTTTGAAAAATGGTAAGCTTTACTCTGCTAATTTTGCCATGAACCAGTTCAGTGCTACAATTCTGCCTGTGATTCTCTACACTTCTTTTTTGGACCTTGGAGGTTTCATGTGCACTATTGCATTTATCTTAACTGTGTTAGCTTCGATTCCCTTCACAGATACTAGGCAGCCCAAAAGTTTGCCCCTTCGCACACTGAGCACACATTTCTCAGGATTCAGCTTTAGTTGTGCTCTATGCATGTTGGCGAAGGTCTCAGCCAAATCTTGTATATGAGTTTCTTTCTTTCTGCTTGCCACAACTATATCATCGACGTAGGTGAAAACATTTCTCTCCATTTGCTCTTTGAGGATAGCCCTCGTCATTCTACAAAAAGTCAGGCCAGCATTTTTTAGGCCTTCAGGCATCCTAAGATAACATTAGGTGACGAATGGTGTAATAAAATTTGTCTTCTATTCATCTTCCTTACGGAGCCATATTTGGTGATACCCCGAGAAACAGTCTAACAATACCATTGTCTCACAACCTGCTGCTGAGTCGACCACTTTGTCTATTCTCGATAGCGGGAAATCATCCTTCGGACAACACTTGTTTAGGTCAGTAAAATATGTGCACATTCTCTATTTACCATTCTTTTTCTTGACCATTACAACATTCACAAGCCAACTTGGGTATTGGACCTCACGTATGAATCCTGCATCCAATAGCCTATGAACCTCTACTTTTCCTACAGCCACCTTTTCATCTGACATTTTGTGGAGAGTTGACCTATAGCCTATGCTCGATTATGTCTCTACTCACCCCCATGAGATTGGAGGTTTGCCATGCAAAAACATCATTGTTTTTATCCAGAAATGAAAGCAACTCAGTTTCTTCATTTGATGTTAAGTTTTGGGAGATCATCACCATTTTGTCTGGTACCCTTGGGTCTAATGGACCTCTTTTGGTCTCGCATTCTGGCTCGATTGGCATGCTTGTGGGGGCTACCTTCGTTTTCACTCTTAGCGGTGCTACTGCAATTCTCTGCTTTCTTATCTTGCAAACAATTCACATTCCTATGGCCTGGAGCGAAAGCCTGCTCTATGTTCGTTGCATCTTTTTGGCTGTCATGGATTGAAATAACCCCCAGAGCTGCTAGCACTTTCAAACAAAGGTAGAGGGAGTGGAGCGCTGCTTTGAAGGTGTTGAGGAGACCTCTTTCAAAGATGGCATTGTAGGGACAATTCATGTCCACCACATCGAAGGTTATGTACTCAGTGCGAGCGTTGGAAAGGCTGCCGAAAGATACTAGTAGCGATATGGAGCTATTGGTTCAATTTTCCTCCCCCCGAAACCGTACAGAGGTTTTGATGCTTCCTTCAACTATTTCTTGTTGAAACCCATTTGCTCGAAGGTGGAAAGGAACAATATTTCTGGCTGACTTCCGTTACCTACTAGCACCCTGGTGACATTCCATTTCTCTACGTGTGCTATGATGACCATTGCATCTCTGTGCAGGAAGGATGTAAGCTTGATGTCAGCTTCAGGAAGGTTATTTGCATGTGCAACCACTTGGTTCGCACGATCAGGCCTTCGACTGCTATGTGATTAACTTGGCGATAGTACTCTCGCTTTTGCCTCTTGTTCTCGAAACTCAGGGTTTTTTTGATGAAACAGGAGGGGGAGCTCCCCCTACTGACTTTTTCCTTTTTTATTTATTGAATGGAAAGAATATAGTACATAGAAAAAAAGCTAACTAAAAAACAAGAAAAAACAATTACAGACTTGGCAACCATGATTGCATTTGGGGAACTAAAGATCTCTTTGCTCTATGGATAACCAGAGCAAACTCCCTAGTGAATGATTCTTTGCATTTCTGGGGTTGAGGGTCCTCATTGCTGAATAACCAAGAGTTTCTCTCTGACCATATGCTCCAGCACATTACTATGATAATGTCCATTGAGAAATGTAACTTCAGCTGCCTCTTGATGTGTCTTGTGGCACGCTCCGGTGTGAGCCATGATGGAACATTCACCCCAATTAGGCTCCAGCAATTTTTGGTGAAGGAACACTTGAAGAAGAGGTGCCTTAGAGACTCCTCTCGCTGCAGCAAGCATAGCTCACAATCGTAAGAATCCAGAGCCATGTTTTTCCTTTGGAGCATTCTTCTAGTATTGAGTCTATTCTTAAGAAGAAGCCAAAAGAACACTTTGAGTTTCGGCTGGGAAGATGCTACCCATAGCCATCTGTAAGCAGGGTGAATTATGGAGAACCTGACAAATGTTTGTAAGCCTTGGATGATGAGTAATGACTAGAACCCCAAATATACTTCCACTTGTCTTTTCCCTCTACATCATTCATCGTTTGTAGTAGAATTTTGAGCTCACAGTATTGCTGATAGGCTTCCTTGGATAGGGGCAAATTAAATAGATCATGTAGTTCCTCCATGGACAACACACTTTGCAGAGATATATTTTCATACATTCTGAAATAGTATAGATGTGGATATGAGATTTCCATAATGTGTCCATTCCATACGTCTTTCCAAAAGAGAATGGTACTTCCTGAGCTAGCTTCAGCTTCAGCAATACCTTTGAAAGCGGTTAGAAGTTTCAAGATGCTTCACCACCAAAATGAACCTTCCATGCTTTGTTCAGGAACTTTTCCATTTGAATAGTACTTAATCCAAAGAAGTTGAACCCATGGCAGCTCCTCCCTGTTGTAGAACTCGTCCAGATTTTTCATAAGAAGGGCCTCATTTTGAGATCTCAAGTTTAATACTCCTAATCCCCCTTTGAGTTTATGCTTGTTCACCATTTTCCATGAGGCTAATGG
>VSTD030000600.1:0-15249 GCA_008808055.3 Sporobolus alterniflorus
GGCAAGGAATACCTATGTTCCCCAAACATTGTTGATGTAGCTCATTTGCTACAAGAGGGTGAAGCACGCTGTTTTCCTGGTATGCTTGGTAGCATAGATTGTATGCACTGGAAGTGGTCTCACTGCCCTAGTGCTTGGAAGGGCTTTTTCACCGGACGTGGGAAGCACCTGTCCATGATCTTAGAGTCTACGACATCGCATGATTTGTGAATATGGCATGCCTATTTTGGACTTCTAGGCAACAGTAACGATATCAACGTATTGTAGAGGTCACCTATTTTCTCGGCTTATGAGCGAGGGGAGTCACCTCCTGTTCAGTTCATAGTCAACGGGAGAACATATGACATGGGGTATTATCTTACGTATGGTATATACCCTGAGTGGTCTGCCTTTGTGAAGATTGTTCCCCACCCGAGAGACCGGAAGAAACAATACTTTGCAAAGGTGCAAGAGAGTGCACGAAAGGATATTGAGCGGGCTTTTGGAGTGCTTCAAGTAAGGTGGGGAGTTATTTGTGGACCGACGTATGAATGTGATAGACAACGTCTATCTGATATTATGACTGCTTGTATTATAATGCATAATATGATTGTTAAGGCAGAGAGAGGACCTATGGTCACCAATACCAACTTCAATAACATTGGCACTCAAATCAATCCAGCAAAAGCAAGGCTAAATGTCATAGAAAGAGAAGCATTTGTAAATGCACATCACAAGATACGTAATCGTGATCTCCATTACCAACTTTAAAGTGATCTTATTGAACACAATTGGATGCGACATGGTTTGGAGTGATAACACAAGATGCTTCAAGCTCTTTTCTATCTATTGAGGCAAATTGATTGTAATATTTAGCATATGTCAGTTCTAAATTAGATGCTTCAAGCTCTTTTCTATCTGTCTCAGTTTGATTAGCACTACTGGTTTTGTATCTATCAGTTTGATTACATGTCAATCTGAGAATCTTGTTTTGTAACTATTGATGTCCTGATGGTCTTCTAGTTCCTATAAGGTTTCTTGATTGGTCTTCTATTTTCTGTTGAGCAGCAGTCACATGATAGTTTAGCAAGGTGAAGATGGATCACTCCTGAAACCTGGAATCTGATAATGCTTCAGCATTGTTACTGCTGATTTGCACATGATACTTCTCTGTATTCAGTGACTCCATACACTAATGACCACAACATATACAATCAGTTAAAAACTGCCAATATCTGAATATAATCAGTTACAAAACTGACAATATGTGAATCTGACAATGCTTCAGCAACAATGGAAGCTGGAACCTGAAATCAAACCACTGAATACAGAGAATCCGTTTCAAAATAGAGGACTTAATCAGCAGTACAGAATCTGCTGCTCAACAGAATCAGTGTGACCTGATTCTCAGCTCAATCATACTAAACCTGACAGGTTTTACAAGCACACAATGTCACATGACAGGTTTTACAAGTTCTGGACCTGATTGTACCAGGGGAATGATCATACATGTATGTAAATTTGATTCTACTTTCACTTCATGTATGATTCTACTATCACTTCATGTACAGCAAGTTCTGAGAATATCAAAGAGAAGAACCTGAGAATTTTTTTTGACAAGATTGTTGGTGTTTTCTGCACCGGAAAACTATGAGGTGATTAAGATCATGCATTCTAGTTTTAAGATGGTCATGTGAACTCTAAAACACACTATGATCTATCATGGTTCATGCTCATCCTCAGAGTTAATAGACATATATTCACTGATTTGCTATTGAAGATGAATAGTTGTTACAAAGGGGTGAGCAGAGAGATCGAGAAATTTGCGTGGTGAAAGGGGGAAATGGATCTTATACCCCCTGCCTGAAGGGTAGGGGGCTTTTATATACTGCTTAGGGGTCTGCTAACTGTGGTTTGATTACTTTACAACTAAGGTTAAGTTACATGACCAGTGAGGTCCAAAGACTGAGAATGTCGGTTTGTAGAGGTTGGATGGGGCTTCCCGTGCGTTCTTCTTGGTTCTCGTGCGCTGAGGTGCAGGGTGCCCGAGACGGTTCTTGGTGCTGCTGTGCCTGGCAATGTTTTACTTGCCTTCTAAGTCTTCTCACGTGGGGGCCGATGTGAACGGACTAGCCTACTCCCTACACCGTCCTACAGCATGCAGCCGTCAGAGGCGTGGACAGTGCTGCCTAACATACATTGTCCTATCCCATCTCTTAGCAGTGGACGGCGACCCCTTGACGGGGGTGTGAAGCCCTCGGGTCTAGATATTTGATGTGGTATTGACTGTCCAGGTACCTGTGAGACCGAATCTTACATGGAGAGGCTCACCTTTACCAAGACATGCTTATCTAGCGTCAGAGTTATCATGGCGATTATGTGTGTACCCTTGGTAGAGTTACTATGTCAGATAGCGATGGGATGAATTCTTGCACTCGAGTACCAGCTGCCAGGCGCGTGTGGAGCTTGTGGCCATGTCATGTCGTGTCAGGTAGTAAATGCCACTGCTTCCCGAACCCCTTGTGCATAGTAAAACATGTTTGATACTAGAAAACTCCTAGGTGGAGTGACTGGATGCCCGGGCCCATCCCTGGTCGGGGAGGGAGGTTGGCCAGGTAGACAGGTGGCGAAGTCCTGCCTGCCCACGTCTACCATGAAGAGTAAAACTGACGATGTGGATTATTTTCAAGTTTAGTTATTTTTAGGTTGGTGGCCCCCCTCTTCAGTTAGGAGTGGTGGGGCTATATTCGGTATGGGGTGTGTGGCTCCCTAGCCGTTTGCCGCTGGAGGGAGTCGGTCGTATCCAGATGTATAGGCCGTAACCGGTGGCCTGGAGTACTCGAGATACAGGACCCTGATAGTAGCCCCTGAGCCTTTCATCAAGCAGGCGGCCGGAGCCGCTCACTCGACGGGAGGCAGAATAGATTCTCATATGTTACTGCGAGCACCATCGCAGGATTTGGTGGTGAGGCTGTGGGGCTAAAGCCTCCACGGTCGTGACTCGGAATCCCGTGGTGGTGCCCACCGTGTAGCCCTCGAAGCTGTGTCTAAGTTAAAAGCTCAGGCAGAGGCTAAGTTCTATATGTACCGCTTTATTTTGCGCTGACGGCTTAATAAAGGCCCACAGTTCTATTCGGGTTGTCAGAAGGTCGTGCGGCTTTGTGTACCTGACCCCATCCGCAGGTGTTTCGATAACCCAAAGGGGCTGAACAATAAGTACTTGCCTAGTGGACACGGTCCTCGAGTTTGTGAGCTGACTAACGGTCTGAGACTTGGAACCGTAGTACCGAGTCAGGATCTGAGTGGAGCATGGGTCATCATTTGGGGGTGAGAGCCAGCCAGGGCAAGCGCCTCTCCATAGGATTAGATAGGGGCTAATGCCTCCCAATCAAATCTGGGCCAGGTGATTTCTAGCGTCTTTCCCGGGTAATCCCTACTGGGAAAACCCGGACGGCTAGGTGTCGGTCCACATGGAGGGGCGTGTAGGAAACCTCATAGTCGGGACTCAGATACAAAGCTTAAGGGTGTTCTGTCCCCTCGATGGGGCCCCAGAAAGTGCCAGCTGCTGGCCACCCCTTGTGTCGCTTTGTCCCTCACTCTGTTTGCTCTAAGTGGCTCTGCCTCGACTGGCTGGTTTTGCCTTGGAACCCTGAGTTTTACAGGCCCCTCAGCAATTGTGTGGTCCATTTGGGATACTTTTATCGTATCTCATGCTGTCGTAACTGGCGTTATGTGTGAGGAGTAGGAGAGGCGTGTAAACTTGGTTTACCGTGCCCCTTACTGCGTCTTGTGAGGGCCCAGTCACTTTACCTCCTCAATTGTGACACCGCTGGATTATAAAAGTTGGTGGTCACCCTCGCGCACTCCTACATCCTCTCGCATAATCTGTCATTCCCTCCTTACCTCCTTTCCTACATCTGAAAAAGAATGAGGGATGGAAAGAGGAAAAGAAAGAGAGAGAAAAAGTAAATAGGGGAAATATCAGGGTTTTGGGAGTGTTGCTTTTCCTTCCTTCTCAAGCCATGGCGGAGTAGGACTGGACCCCTTCCACTGTTACATAGGGCCACCTACAAAAACTCATAAAGCAAGGGTTCATGTTGACGACAGAGTTCATGAGCTGCCGTGTGCTTAAGGACCCTACGTTCCCCGCATCTGCGAAAGGATATGTGGTGTCCTTTGTGGCATTTTACGTGCAGGGATTTGGTACATTATCGCACCGGTTCCTTCGCTCGTTGCTACAATACTATGGCCTAGAGCTACACAATCTGACCCCCTCGGGGGTCCTACATATAACTGCCTTCATGACTCTATGTGAGGCTTACCTAGGGGTTAACCCTGAGTTCGATTTGTGAAATTATTTCTTTTGCATTCATCATTTGCAGGACCCGGATGTGGAGCTGACAGTTTCTAGGGGTGCGGTCATTCATGTCAAGTTCGGGCATTGAGATGACCCTTACTTCGACCTCCCGATGCCAAATCAATGAAGGGATGGTGGAAGAAGTGGTTTTACCTGAAGAACGATGCCTCTGCACCGCTCCCTGTGTTTACAGGTAGCCGCCCTGTTCCTTTGCCTTCTTGGGGGGATAGGGTGGCTAGGAAGGACCTCGGCAAGTTGCAGCCCATGCACGAGGCCCTTCAGCAGTTGTGGTAGGAGGGTTTGACAGGGATGCACCTTCTACGGATGTTTTTCAGCCTTCGGATCCAACCGCTTCAACAGTGAAATATCAAAATGTGGCTATACTCGGGGCCAAGCTGCCCCGACCGCCCCTTCTCTGAGGAGTTGAGCATGACAGAGGTTGATTCCCAGGTCCATAAAGTCTTGGATCTTGGGGTTAATCCAAACCCTAGAGCCAACCCTGCCCCTTTGCAAGGAGGGGTTGCCAACACCAAGGTTACTATGCTAGATGTCGTTTCGGCGGCTTTCATGATTTTATCTTTTCATTGTGCTTGCGGCCTTGCATAGGGTCCTGGGGGCAACCGTGGCGAGCAATGAGATGCCGACCTGCCTGAGGAGGCGGGAGGGAAAGTGCGCCTCCAATGAGTAAACGTGTGCCCGTAGAGAGAGAGAGAGGCCGGCGCGTCAGACGGGTGGTGAGAGGGCTGGGGGTGGACACCCCACTAGATCTGGGTCCTCCAACGAGGGAGAAATGGAAAGGGAGACAACTCTGCCTCCCTTGTCCTCCCTTCTCATAACTCTTTCCCCACTTTGTGACGTGGTTTGTTGGCAGGTGGGGACCACAGGCGGTGAACGTCAATTGAAACACCCCTGGGCAGGGACCAAGTCACCGATCGACTCGCCTGGGCAGATCCTCCCTACACAGGTAACTTTTGACCACGAGGGAAAGCATGTGCACCCCGCGTGCGTCAGTGGGACAATGGTAATGACCCCTTCTTCCGAGATTTAGCAGGTCCCAGAAACCTTGGCCGCAGTAGTGCGGGCGTCCTCGTCGAGTCTCAAAGGAGTCGAACCCCTGCTCAAGAAGGCCCGTACTAAGAATTGTCTATCGTCATCCATCTGGTACGTGCGCGAAGGAAATTGTATGCTTTTTGTGTGACTTGTCGACCCTAGCTTCGTTCCTGAGATCAGAGTTTGATGACTTCTGAACGGCAAGAGGCGTACCTTGGGGACTCTGAATTTTTACCGGTCGGTGTCCCGACCGGTGTCCCCACCACACCCATCTTTAGGGGAGAGGCCGACGCTTGGGGTGTCGATGCAAGGGAAGATGGCGAAGATACACGATCTGGAGGGGTCAGTAACAACAGGGGGCGGTACCGCCCTGGCAAGGGGTGGGCTTGCCCAGGTAGAGGCGGATGCTGCCGACATACTACCATGTGTTGACGGTAGCTGTGTGAACGAGGCCATGCCTTGGCCCGGGAATGCGTTCGATGGTGAGGCTCCAGCCCCTGGGCCACTGAGGGGGCCTGGATTCCGCCCGCCCGAGGACGCCACCCTGGGTGCCATGGCATCGGCCCTCGGGTCCTCACATACTATGGACTTTAGGGCCAATGAGCTAGGGCTATCAGGCTACCCCAGAGCGCCACCCCTGTCTGCCAGCTCGAGGCAGGTGGAGGGAGCCGCGGAGCTGACATGCTCGCAGGTTGCAGCCGCGAGCCAACTGCTGAAGGAGATGTTGGCCACGGTGGGCCGGGATGTTCTACATCCAACCCAGGTTAGTCCTAAGACAAAAAGGAGGATTTTTATCGGGGTTTCTCTGGCCCTTTCTGGGTTTCCTGACTTCCTACCTCTCCTGACTTTTTTGCGCAATGCTTGGCCCGGGACATGGATGAGGTGGTGGATCTTCAGGAGGAGGTGACTCGGGCATGGGCGACCACAGTTATGGCGGGGGCCTTGGCCACCCGGGCTGAGAGGGTGGCCCAAGAGTAGGCCGTCTTCCTGGCTTTTGCTCATGTAGAAGCTGATGAGGTGGTTTGGAGGGTCTCCCTCCTCGAGTGCGAGCTTGTGGTTGCGCGTCGAGCCCAGGACGCAGCCAAAGTGAAACTCTCGAGCTTGGTTGATGCGGCAGCGACCGCCGATCATTGACGGAAAGAGGCCGAGGGGCGGTGCAAATTGTGCTTAACCATAGTTTGCGCCCTGCCGCAGGACCCGCTGCATGAGGGAATGCGGTTTGCAGTCGCCCACTACACCGAGGTGGCTACATGACTTTCCGTGCTCTGGGCGGCAGTGTTGTCGGGGTAAAATACCCCTAGTACCGTAGGTCACCGGTTACAGCCCAAACATTTAAATTCGATCAGTTCCCTCCAGCGGTCAAATGACTGGGGAGCCACACACCCCGTATTAGGTACGACTCTACCACTCCTGGCAAGAGAGGAGGGGCCACCCCTATAAAAGGAACTAGACTTAAGAGCAAGCCACATTACTCAAGACCCGGGGGCTTCCTGGGTCATGGGCTTTGGTCCTGACCGCCGGGTCCCACCCGGTAGGACGTATCCACAGACACCGTGTACTCTTTGCAGGAAGGTTCCCGAACGCTGGACTCTAAACCTTTCAAGTCCGAGGCCAAGGGGCTCCTCATCTTCAACGCACATGGCCCGCACGGTCACCCCTGAGGGCTCGAACATTCTCCACCAGAGCAAGATAAACCACCTCAGGGGCTTCCTCACCCCCCAATAAGAGCGATATAAATCCTGCCCCGCTTCACATGGGGTGGTAAAATTAGGTGACATACGGGCCCATAGGACAGTGACTCCTCCAAAGAAAGGTTTGGCAACCAAACAAGGAAGAACCTTCCCGAACCAAGGACTCTACTCTCCAGACTAACACCCATAGGCAGTAGGACGGCACAGAGGGCAGGCTGGCCCATCACCTAAATCCCCTACTTGGGAAGGCTTGGTGACCAAGTATGGCCAGCTCCTCGAAGCACCGACTCCAAGAACCTTCTCAAACGTCATCCACCTCAGCACCAAGAACTCCCTGGAACCGATGAGAACACCATGGAAGCTTTCAATTGACCTCTATCCTGGGTCCCACTAGTCATGTAAATCTCCTCCTCGATGTAAAAATAATTAGCCGGTAGTTATCTAACCGCTGCGACGGTCTGTAAAAGACCCCTTACCCTTCATATAGGGGGTACAAGATCATTTCCCCCTTCACCACGTGAACTTCTCAAGCTCTCTGGCCACCCCATTGTAACCTCTGTTTATCTTCAATATCAAACCGCTGGACATAGAGTTATTACCTCCGAGGAGGGGTCTGAAATAGGATAGATCATAGTGTGCTTTGTAGTTCATAAGACCATCTCAGAATTAGAACACGCGATCTTGACCACCCTGTTCTTACCGGTGCAGAAAATACCAATAGTTGGCGTGCCAGGAAGGGGGATTTGCAGCGTGCTTTTTCTCTAGATGTTATGATGGTTTCTTCACCTAAACTCTATTTCATTGCCAACGGCAACAACTCGACCGGCGTCGGCCTCGCTCCGGTCAGCACCATTCAAATTGACAGCCTAGAGTTCACCGCTGATCGCCTCGGCCACCTAAGTCTTTCTCCTCAGGAGGGAGGCTGAAGCGCCATATTCATAGGAATGGTGCACAGTGGGACGCCATCTCTACAGACCACCCTCGAGCAGACTTCCGACGAGGACGGCGCCGCCTCAGGCACCGGGGGGAGCTCTGGATCCCCCGACCCCCAAGGGTGTAACGTGGCGACCCCGGCTGACCCCATCACAACTACTCCAGCTCTCCAGACCATCCCGATGGCCACGGTGCGGACCGTGGCACCCTAGCCAGAAATGGAGCTCCTCCCCGTACAATAGCAGGCTTACCAGGAGGAACAGCAAGCGCGAGCCCATGCCCGGTAGATCGACATCGAATGCCGGGTGACTCAACACCATGACGAGCTTGCCGGTGAGCAAGCAGCACTTGATGCCCATCTAATTGAACTACACCGATGCAAGGCCGCACTGGGGATGGAGCGAGCTGTCACCATCGACTTCACCAAAGCCCGAGCTTTGGTTAGAGCCATCGCCACCGCCATCAACCACGAAGGTACCTCCACGTTCTACATTTGCCAGGGCTAGCCAGAACGTGGTCGCGGCTGCAGCGCTCTTAGATACTCTACCTGCACCCTCCACCGACGGGGTTGACAAGGTGTACCGTTAGTTGAAGGACATCCTCGGCGTAGCCACCGAGCAACAGGCGGAGAGCTCGCTCCCACGGCAGGCCGAAGTCTCTGTTTTGAGAATGGGTCGTTCTAAGGCTAGCTGATAGAGTACCGCGACGGATCAACCCGCGGTGGGAACCACGTCTTCACCGGCGTGGACCCCATCTCGTCTCTAGCCAGGCCACCTAAGCGAACACCGTGAGCCTACGACGCACCGTCAGGCTCACAAGGGGGATGACGGGGCACGCATTGAGCGCCGCGCACGCAACCTGCATCTCGACGGGCACAGCGAATGGGAATGGCGCAGTCCTAGCCCCGATGGGCTAGGGCCCAAAGTGTTCAGGAGCAACGTGTGTGATGCATGCTTCCCTAAATGTTTTCGGGCGCCCAACAACATTGCCAAATACGACAGCAAAACTAATCCCAGCGTTTGGCTGGAGGACTACCGGCTTGCGTGTAGGGCGAGCGGGGCGGACAGTGACCTTTTTATCATCCAATTCCTCCCCATTTACTTGGTCGACACGTCCAGAGCATGGCTCAATCACTTGCATAGAAACTCAATCGTTTGTTGAGAAGATCTCAAGGATATCTTTACCGGCAACTTTCAAGGCACATACGTACGGCCCGACAATCCTTAGGGTCTGAAGGGTTGCTGACAGATGCAAGGTGAATCCCTGTAGGTCTACATCCAGCGTTTCTCTTGAAAGTGTCACGAACACCCCAAGATCTGTGACGTAGATGTCATTTTGACATTCTGGTCTGGCGCAAACTGTCGAACCCTGGTGCACGAGCTCAGCCGTGACCAGCCAAAGACCATGAAGGAGCTTCTCGACGTCGCCACTAGGCATGCCTCTAGCGAGGAAGTGGTCGGGGCCATTTTTGTTTAGAGCAGCGGGAAGGCGGCCCCCAGCAGCGGTCAACGGGTGCCACCCAAAGCAACCGATAAGGGCACAAAAATGGGAGCCAGAAGCGACAAGAGGGGGCCGAAGCGGTGACCCCAGTGAGTCACGGTCACCACCAGCTATGACGAGGGGGACAACGACAAGGATGTTGGTGACTCTGACGAGGAGCTCATCGCCGCCGCCGAGCGTGATGTCAAGCGCCAGGCACGGCTACCCGCCGATCACTTTGAGAAGGTTCACGAGGCCACCTGTCCCAATCATACGTACCCTGTCAGGAACAAGCTGAAGGAATGCACCATGATGAAGAACTACATGACCACAGGAACTTTTGCCAGGGGCAAGAAGCCCGAGGGTGACTTGACGGGGAAAGTTGTCGCCCCTTTTCCTGAAGAGAAGGTAGTCATGTTGATTTATAGTGGGTCCCCCCACACACGAATCATGGCATAAGCTCAAACATATCGGTCGAGCAATCAACGTTGTAGGCCCGGCAGTCCTGGAGTACATGTGCTGGTCCGAATCTCCAATCACTTTTGACCGAACGGACCATCCGGATAGCATCCAAAGTTGGGGAGGTTTCCCCTCATGGTCGACCCTCTAGTCAAGATGACTCATTTCACCAAGGCCCTCATGAATGGGGGCAGTGGCCTCAACCTCATGTACCTCGACACCTTTGAGGGTCTGGGGCTTGCCCGTGACCAGCTCCAAAGCAGCCCACACCCGTTCTACGGAGTGATCCTGATCAAACAATCTATTCCCCTTGGGTGGGTTAATCTGCCTGTCACCTTCGGAGACGCGAGCAACTACCGCACCAAGACGCTAGCATTTGAGGTAGTTGACTTCTCTGGGCCTTACCATGTCATCATGGATGACCATGTTATGTCAAATTCACAGCCATCCCCAGCTACGCCTACCTTAAACTCAAGATACCAAGGCCCGCCGGGGTAATCACAGTGGAGGGTAGGACGCAACGGGCGTTGGATTGCAAGCAGGACACCATTGAGCTAGCCTCCGCGACGGTCACCATGGCAAAACTAAGGGAGCTCAGCCCCTAAGTACCCGCGGCGCCGCTCGGCCCGGCCATGCCCTCGACATCAAGTGTTTCCAAGATGGACGAGGACGCCAAGGTCGTGCACATCTATATCGGAGACCCTGCCAAGACTATGCAGATTAGGGCCAATTTGGACCCCAAATTGGAAAGCGAGCTCATCAATTTCCTCCAACGCAACAAGGACATGTTTGCGTAGAGCCCAGCAAAAATGTCAGGCGTCTCTCAGGATGTTGTTGAGCACACCCTCAACATCAAACCCAATTCGAGGCCGGTCAAGCGTCGGGCCATGGACGAGGAGCTATCCAGGCTCTTGGTTGCAGGCTTCATTAAGGAGGTTCAGCACCTAGACTGGATAGCCAATCTAGTTCTTGTACCAAAAAATGGGAGATGGTCGATGTGTGCAGATTACACAAGCTTGAACAAGGCATGCTCGAAGGATCCTTTCCCTCTCCCCCGAATCGATCAGGTCATAGACCTCACTGCCGGGTGCGAACTCCTGAGTTTTCTGGATATGTACTCAGGCTACCACCAGATACCCCTCACCGAAGCAGACCAGTCCGCCACCACGTTCATCACTCCCTTTGGATGCTTTTGCTACATAAAAATGCTATTCGGACTAAAGAATGCGGGGGCCACCTACTAGTGGTGTATGCAATTCTATTTCAAAGGACAAATCGAGCGCAACCTGGAGGTCTATGTTGATGATATAGTCGTAAAGACCCGGTAGAGCAGCAGTCTCATCACCGACCTGGAAGAAACCTTCTCTAACCTTAGGTACTTCAACATCAAGCTGAACCCAAAAAATGCACCTTTAGGGTCCCTAGGGGCAAACTCCTGGGGTACATCATCACCAAGCACGGCATCGAAGCAATCTCCAACAAGATCTCAGCCATAGCGGAAATAGACCAGGTCAGGAATGTCAAGGACGTCCAATGGCTTATGGGACGCCTCACAACCCTCAGCTGTTTCGTGTCCCGGCTAGGGGAACGCGGGGTCCCCCTGTACAAATTATTAAAAAGTCTGACTCCTTCCGCTAGACGGATGAGACACAGAAGTCACTTGATGACATCAAGGTGCTCATCTCCAAGCCCCTGATCCTGCCTTCACCAGAGCCCAGCGAGACACTCCTCCTGTATGTCGCGGCAACCCCCAAGCCATTAGTGTTGCCCTAGTAGTGGAGCGGGAGGAGCCTGGGCACATCTACAAGGTACAAAGGCTAGTCTACTACATCAGCAAGGTCCTCTCTAACTGTGAGACATGCTACAATCAGGTACAAAAACTACTTTACACCATCTTAATTACGAAGCGTAAACTCTAGCACTACTTCAAGAGCCACCCGATCTATGTGGTAACCACGTTTGGGCTTGGAGAAATTGTCGAGAACTATCTCGCCATGAGAAGGATCACCAAATGGCCACTCGAGCTCATGGGGCACGACATAACCTACATGTCCCAAATGGTGATCAAGTCCTAGGCCAAAGCGGATTTTGTAGCCAAATGGACCGAGACTCTGCAGCCTCACCCCCCCCTCCCTAGTCGCTCAAGATTATTGGAGCACGTACTTCGATGGCTCTTTCACCCTCAACGGCGACATGGGAGGTGTAGTGCTGATCTCTCCTAAAGGAGATCGACTCCTTTACGTTATTTGACTGCACATCTATGCCACCAACAACATGGCAGAGTACGATGCCCTAGTAAATGGTCTGCGCATCACCGCTGAACTTGGGGTTCAACGGCTTTACATCCACAGAGACTCTGAGCTCATCATCAATCAAGTAATGGGAGAGTCGAGCTATCGTGACTCATGCATGGAGGCATACCGATAGGAGGTAAGGAGGTTGGAGGAGAAATTCAACGATTTTGAGCTCCACCATATCCTCCGGTGAGACAATGAGGCAGCCGACGCCCTCGCTCGATTCGGGTCGAGCCGTGAACCACCTCCTCCTGGCGTGTTCATGCAGGATTTATTCAAACCCTCCATCTGGCTCGAGGAAGATATCCCAGAACCAACATCTGGGACTTCCTCGGATGCTAACGGCTCAATACCCGCACCAGGGATCCCACCGGGAGAGGACGGCCCGGTATTGATGTCAAAGGCAGACCCAGGACCCTCGACCAGGCTTATTAAACCAAGCTCGTGGCCCGAGGGGGAGGTAGTAGCTGTTGTCGGACCACCTAGCCATGCGACGAACTGGTGAAGGCCAATTTCTGAGTACCTCCGACTGGGTACCATACTAGATGACGAAACTGAAACCCGATGCCTCACGCATAGGGCCAAAGGGTACCTGATCTACAATGATGAGCTGTACCGATGCAGTACTACGAGCATCCTCCCATGGTGCATCCCCCCTGAGAAGGGCAAGGCGCTGCTCCTCGATGTCCATGAGGGAATCTGTGGGCATCATGCTTCATCGAGAAGCATGGTCGAGAAGGCTTTCAGACAAGGATTTTACTGGCTGACTGCTGCTAGTGATGTGGCACAGATCATGAGATCCTGTAGGGGATGCCAGTACTTTGTTACGCAGACTCAGGCCCCTACCCAGGGGCTCCAGACAATCCCCATCACCTGGCCTTTCGCCTTGTAGGGTCTGGACCTTCTGGGACCCTTTAAGAAGGCGCTCGGGGGCTTAACCCACTTCCTCGTCACAGCCAACAAGTTTACTAAGTGGATCGAGGCAAAGCCCCTTGCCAAAATTAGCTCCAAGCAAGCCGTAGATTTCATCTAGGATATCATTTTTCGTTTCGGGCTCCCTAACTCTATCATTACCAACAACGACACTCAGTTCATTGGAGAAAAATTCCTAGATTTCTACAAAGACAATAATATCCGCGTGGATTGGGTCGCGGTCGCCCACCCACGTACAAACGGACAGGTCGAGCGAGCTAACAACATCATATTAGAGGGCCTAAAGCCCCACATCCTCACCCAGGAAGGCGAGGACGTCCATGCTCGGCTCAGTGCCCGAGTTAGGAAATGGGCGGCCGAGGTCCCCTCGATGCTTTGGAGCCTACGAACAACACCTAATAGGTCAACAAACTTTACCCCATTCTTCATGGTATGTGGGGCAGAGGCCATATTACCCACCAACATGGAGTATGGGTCCACCATGGTCTGGGCCTATCAATCGGACGCCGCCGAAGAAGCACAGAGGGACGCCATCGACTTACTCAAAGAATCTAGAGACACCGCTGTTATAAGGTCAGTTGGATACCAACATGCACTCCAATGGTACCACGCGTGCAAGGTTTACCCTCAGGTTTTCTAGGTAGACAATTTGGTTTTACGACGGATACAAACCAAGAAAGGCAAACACAAGTTGTCCCTGCCTTGGAAGGGACCCTACTTGGTAGCTGAAGTACTTCGACCTGGGGCACACCGAGTCCAAGAGATTAACGGCACGACCTTCCCCAATGCCTGGAATATAGAACAGTTAAGGAAGTTCTACCCATAGTTCTCTCTCTCATTTACTTCTTCACCCCTTTGTTTCTCCCCTCTTCTTCAGGCGTAGAGATGATGACGAGAAGGTAACAGTAGGTATGTGAGTAGATGCAGGTGTGTGTAAGAGTGCTTGAGTGTGCTCAGGGCTCCACGATATTAGGAACTGTGGCGGCGAGACCCTAGGCCCTTACAAAATGTAGTAAAGGATGATGTATACGTT
Source organism: Sporobolus alterniflorus (assembly GCA_008808055.3). NCBI lineage: Eukaryota > Viridiplantae > Streptophyta > Magnoliopsida > Poales > Poaceae > Sporobolus > Sporobolus alterniflorus. Next base: position 14,209 of record VSTD030000600.1, read on the forward strand.
TGCACGCCTCTCTGGCTCCTCACATACCACACCCTCTACACCGCGGGATATGGCCACCGTATCCAAAATGGGTCACATAGTTGTAGTGTGCCTGCCAATGCTTAGGGTTCAAAGGTGAAACCCGCCAGTCGGGAAAGAGCCACCCGGAGCAACCAGAGCGAGGGACGAAGCGACACAAGGGGTGGCCAGCAACTGGTGCATCTGGAGCCCCATTGAGAGGACCCGACACCCTTAAGCTTCGTATCTAAGTGTTTGGGTCAGGTGTGAGTCCCATTTCGCCTGACCTGCCATCGCCCGAGACCCCCACCACAACGAGTTGGGGATCCAATATTTAGCTAGGCACATAGTGTCCCCTGGGGTTTTATAGACCGCTCAGTGATCCGCTTCAGCACCGCTAGTATGGTCCAAATCGTCGGAGTTTCCTCCGGCGGTGGCGTAGTAGCGATGGGGATGGCTGAGGTCACCACGTTACACTCCCGAGGGATAGGAAAGCCGGAGCTCTCTCCATCACTCAAGGCTGAGTCATCCTTGCTAGGCGACTTCTCGTGGATGGCATGCAGTGATGGCGACCCGCTACGGGCCATGCCCATGAATATGACGCCCAAGCCATTCCCCTTGAGAAATAGACCCTGGTCGTCAGAGAGGTTGGCAATGAACTTGAGACCTTCGAAGCGGATGGTCTCATCTTGGGTGAGCTCGACACTGTACTAGTAGATGTCGCCAGTGGCGACGGCAAGTTTAGGTTGAATGAACCATCGGAACATCTAAAGGAAAAACACATTGTAAATCTCCCTACCTGGCATGCCAACTGTCGATGTTTTCTGTACCGGCAAACTATGGGGTGGTCAAGATCGCGCATTCCAGTTTCAAGGTGGTTTTGCGAACTATGAAGCACACTATGATCTATCCTGGTTCAGACCCCTCCTCAGAGGTAATAGCCCTATATCTAGTTTTTTTATATTGAAGATGAACATGTGTTATAAAGGGGTGAGCAAAGAGCTCAAAAATTTCACGTGGTGAAAGGGGGAAATGGATCTCGTA
>VSTD030000601.1:0-15244 GCA_008808055.3 Sporobolus alterniflorus
CATTAATCTTTTAAATCTATGCATTGCATTCCGTCATATGTTCTGGTTACAACATCGAGCATGATGAGGCCAAGTCGGAGCATGGGGCTCAACATTCGTGGAGCACAAGAAATCTAACTTTGTTCCATTCCTAAGCACAGGCAAGCTCCGGTGCATACCACCCCCTTTAAGTTTTTCACTTTATAATTGTCATTATGTTATAGTTGGTTGTGCATTTACGTTATAGGAGTTTATTGAAATCCTAGAATGCATTATTTCCCTTGGTATATCACTTTGATCCTACATAGTGGAAAATCTATTAGTAGTGCTATGCTTAGCGGATAGAACTCTAGTAGAAGTTGAGTGGTAGGTTCCACTCGCAAGATTAGGGCTTTTTATACCCTAGTTCGTGATTGGAATGGTTTGAGAAAATGATTAGTTGATAGAATGGTTTAATATGAGACCGGGCGGGGCAATTAGGGGAAAATGGGTAATACTATATCAAAAGGATGAGAGTGGTCTGGATCATAAATTTAGAGCTCCACGGTGGTAGTCCCGCTTGTGTCGATTAAGGCCCGCGTCGGTTGGGTCTGAATGAATAAACTTTGATTATGTACTGGCACATACGAGATTTTTTGGGGTCCCACAAACTTAGTAGCTTCGTGTGTCGCCGAGTTGGATGATACCTCACCTCGCTTCATGGGTGTGCAATGGGATAGTGTTCAGGCCACCCACGACGTGTCCATCGAGGCATACGCGTGGAAGATGACACTAAAGTGAGGTAGGACCCAGCCCGACTCTTTGATCATGTCATGAGCTATAGCCACTCGTGGTGCCCTCCTGGCCCACATGTGTCATGTTGTCAGGTTCATACCCTTGCAAGGTTGACTATTGATTCAAATCTCTGCGACACCCTCGAAAATGGGTGATGCTTGCTCGTCGCACCTAAACATAGTAATTAAACTTCATTTATGTTTATACATGAGCTATGAGATTGATGTTGAGGATGATAACTACTTATATCACAAGTTGATTGATTATACTTGCATGCTTAGTGTAGGTGCAAACCTATAAGGTTAACTATTTAAACATGGCTAAAACTTACTTAAAGGTGCTTAAAGATAATTGTTGTAGGCTTATGAATCTTTATCGCTTGAAGCCTTTGCATGTCTAGAAGTCTGATTTCATGGTTACAATGGGTCAGTCTTGCTAAGCGTAGTCGCTCAAGCTTTGCTTTTAACTGTTGTGTGCTTGTCTCTTCTTTCCCTCTCTTCCAGCAATGCCGTTGATGACTATCAGTGGGAAGTCCATGCTTCTAAGTGCTGGATTCCGTACTGAGGCTCATCGCATGTGTAGAGTTATCGAAGAGGGTTTCACCTCTAGGGCGAGGTGATTTCTCTTTTGATGTCAAGTTAAACGCTTCCGCAAATATGTTCTATCTTTTGAAGAACCTTCTTCTTCTCAATCTTGTAAACCTAAAACCATTGTGCAACAACTAAAATTTCAATGAAATTCTGAGTTTGTATGCTTTGCATGTGTGTTTGCTGCATTCTCGCTTCGTCGAGAATCACCCAATCTGGATCCTGGAAGACGGACCCCTCATTTCTGATGTGGTTCTATCACATCTTGGAGGCATTAATGACGCCTCCTACCCGCATGTCTTGCAGTCCAATGATGGCTCTGACATTGGGCACCTTGAAAACATGCATGCGTGACTTGGAAACACACGAGCCTAGCTACACAGACAATCTAGCTAGGTTCGGAGCCGTAGGACACACGATGGCACCGGAGCCCTCCATAGCAGGGAGGCGGGGTCTAGAGCCACGGTACAAATGGTGGCACAGGAGCCCTCCCTAGCAGGGGAGAGGGGTCCGGTGGCACGACACATGTGGTAGCGTTGAAGCCCACCTTGACAAAGAGGCAGGGTCCGATGCTGTAGGGCACGTGGCGACGCGTGGAAGCACGTCCCACTCTTTGTCTTGACTTGAAGCTTGTATGTAGGGGTACCCGGTCTATAGGGTACCGATCGTGGCCCCCAGACCCACCTCAGGAGAGGCTACAAACATGTAGGTGGGGCCAACTCTTCGTCGCCCAGCTCAGTTATCTTGAATTTTTTACTTCACAGCTGAAGCAATAGTGTGCCCCTGATACCACGGACGCATGGCCACACTTGAATGGTGAGTTATGGCATAGTGTGTGTTGTGGGCATCGAGGCGTTCACGGTGATGGTTCCTGAAATGGCAGCAGTTGTGACACACTGTGCGTGATTTTCTGAGGCTCGCTTCACCTTATTCCCCTGAGTTACCAGCAATTTGACCCGTGCTGACAGACAGGTGGGCCCAGGGCTGACCTGTCTCTCAATTCCCCGGTGCAAATCCAGGAAACCAAATAGCTTCCAAGCAAAGACCCCAAACACGCACTTGTCCAGGTTCAATATTGTGTGTGTTGAATGCAACCTATCAAACACTTTGGCGAGGTTGTCCAACAAAGATGAGTGTGATTTAATCTTGACAACGATGTCATCAACATACACCTTAATCAAGTCTCTAATTAGGTCTCCGAATGTCTTATGCATGGCACGCACAAAGGTAGGCAGAGCATTCTTAAGACCGTAAGGCATGGAAACAAAACAAAAGAGGTCATCTACTATTATAAGAGTGGTATGCTCTTCATCTTCTCTAGACATAGGTATTTGGTGAAAACTAGAATAAGCATCTAGGAAGCACAACAGATCACAGCCAGAGGTAGAATCTATAATTTGATCTATTTGTGGAAGAGCGAAAGGATCTTTGGGGTAGGCCTTGATGAGACTAGTGTAGTCGATGAACATCCGAAACTTCCCGCTGGCCTTGGGGACAACAATAGGGTGGTCCAGCCACCATGGGTGGTGGACCTCCGGTATGAAGCCAATGTCGAGCAGCTTCTTGATTTCTTCACGGATGAAGTTTCTCCGCTCAACAGATTGCTTTTGGGGCTTCTGCTACATCGGCCAGGCGTCGGGGTAGATCTTCAGATGGTGCTCAATCACCTCACTAGGGATCTCAGACATTTGTGACGGTTGTCAGGAAGACACGTCAACATTATCCTGGAGGATGGTGATGAGCGCGAGTTCCTATTTGTCACCCAGATTCCCCGCGATGCGGGTGGTGGCGGCATCCGTGCCGATTTGGACGACCTTCACAGGGATGTTCAAGGACTGTATGCGGGGTGCTAATGATGAGATGCGCTGACGTGAGCTCAACGGTGCCTGGTCTAGCTCACCAGTGCCAGCGGCAGCCTCCTAGGCCACCGCTCGCACCTGGAGCTTCGGCAGTGTGAAGGCACCAGCGGTGCGATCTCTGCAGACCTTGATGATACCATTGGGCAACGACACCTTTAGGACTAGGTACCATAGTGGGCGATGGCTAGGAGTTGGTACAGGGCAGGCCTGCCGACGATGGCATTGAAGGGGAGGTTGACCTCCGCGACGTCAAAGATGATGCTCTCTGTGCAGTAGTTCTCAGGTGTCCTGAACATCACCGGGAGGGAGATGCTACTGCGTGGGATGATGGAGCCCGGGCCCATTCCCAAAAATGGACATGGAGGAGTGAGCTTGGACATGAAAATCTGCAGATTTTGGAAAGCTGCAAGACTGATGAGGTTGAGGGCCGTCCCGCTATCAATTAGGACGTGGTACAGCCTGACATTGGGGATGGTGGGGGAGTCGATTAGTGGGAGCTGCCAAGCTCCGGCCATGTTCTTGGGGCAGTCGGAGGCATTGAAGCCAATGGATGTCTCCATCCAATTGTGGTGAGGCACCACTCTTGGTGCTGGTGCAGCTACTGCCACCGCCCGGCGCAGCATCTTGATGACGCGCCTGGATGTGATGTCCCAGGATCCACCGAACATTATGTTGAGCTGCTTGTGGTGCTCGTCGGTGCTGGAGTCAGAGTGGTCGTAGATAGCCTTCAGTGCCCTTTTAGTGTCCTGGAATGCCATCTCCTCTTCCTTCTCATTGTCATCCTCCTAGGCAACTTGTTGCTTGCCCTCCTGGGGCCAAGGGGGCATGCCGTCGTGGCACAGTTGCTACTTCGATTGCTCACGAAATTGCTCCACAAGCTTCTTGATTTCCCGGCACTCCTCTGTGCTGTGGCACCTGGAGTTGTGCACTGGGCACCGTGGACCACCCTCGTCACTGCTAGAGGGCTATCAGGGCCGCTTGTTGCACATGGGCCACGACCCCCACTGGCTGCTATAGCAGTGGTAGTGGGAGCACCAGCCAGTGGCTTGTTGTTACTGCCAGCCTTCTTCTTCTTTGTTTTGATTTTGCCACTACTCTAAGCAGCGGCATCTGCATCAGGCTTGTCGGCTTTCCCTGCCTTTGGGGCAGGTTGCGAATGCCAGGCATGCCCTTCTGTAGCCCTGGTGCACTTGTCCATCAGGCTGAAGAGCTCAAAGACGTCTTGCACATCATGTGTGGCTCACTTCTCAAGCATCTTCTCATCTCTCACGCCCTATTGAAATGTAGCAACAACAGAGGCATTGGAGATGCAGGGGGTGGTGTTTTGAATCTGGGAGAACTGCTGGATGAAGGATCGCAGTGACTCCCTCAGACGTTGCTGCACGGCATGGAGGTCGACCTCATTGCTGGGGCGAGCGTAGACGCTCTCAAAGTTGGCCGTGAACTGGCGGCATAACTCTTCCTAGGAGGTGAGGGACCCCTGGGGTAGGTTCATGAGCCATGATCAGGACATGCCGGTTAGGGCCACAGGGAAGTAGTTGACCATGACAGCCTCATACCCTCCCGCAATGAGTCTGTTTGCGCACTCAACTTGGTCATTCGTCTGAGGGTGTGCGACTGATGATGCATGATGATTGATGCCGAAGTCTGCACAACACCTTGTGAACTTTAATCTTTTGAATTGAGTGCCATTGTCTGTGAGGGCCCATTTGGGTATGCAAAATCTAAAGATTATGCTCTATAGGACTTGACAACTACCTCTTGTGTGATGTTTACTATGGGCATTGCCTCCATCCACTTGGTAAACGTGTCGATTGTGATGAAGAGAAAATTGAACCATCCACAATATTGATTCCCTAGATTGCGAACGGCCAGGAGAGATCGATGGGTCGAATAGGATTGGCATGCTTTGAAGTCTGCTTCTAGAAAAACTGACAGTCCCTACACTTGGTGGTGATTTCTGTCGCATCATCCTTAGCCGTGGGCTAGTAGAATTCATGCCTAAATGTCTTGTCGATAATAGAATACCTTGATGAATGTGATTTGTATATGCCATTGTGGATGTCATGAAGCAGCTGAATGCCCTCTTCCCTTGCTATGCACTTCATCATCATGCCATTAGTGCCTCATTGAAATAAGATCTCGTCGATTAGATGATATTGCTTAGACTTACGTGTAATGCGCTCAACTGCGGCGTTGTCATCCGATGGCGGCTAGTTTTCAAGAAACATTTTGATCAGATGCATCCAATCGTATGTTGGTTCCTATTTCGGCTCATCTATTACCATCAGATCCTACCTGATTGCTTCTTTGCTAGATTCTGTGTTCTTGACCAAAGGTTTAGATAGCTTCTCAACAATGACGTCCGGTGGAGTTGGTGTTCTGGAGGAAGCAATCCACACTAGGTGATTGACGTTGCAGTTATCAAGCCATAGGACATACCGTACTTCAAATCCATCAAAAAAAACTTCGCCATTCTGCACACTTCTACTAAATACTCGACCACCAAATGCTGAGATTTTTGGCTAGCTGAAGTCCAATGACCACCCCCTCATATTTTGCAATATCATTTCTAGCTAGAGAATGAAGCTAATTGACATATTTGAGATCATCACCTTTAGGGCGGATGAGCACAATGCCAGCCCTTGCTCCCTTGAGAGTGTAGAATCCATCCAAATACATCACCCAGTGACCGGGTAACTCATCAATTCCTCATAACCCAAAATTTGTCCACTCAGCAATGAAATTCGCGAGTGCATGAGACTTGATTGCTCATCGGGGAATGAATTTAACATCATACTGGCCAATCTCCATGGCCCACTGTGCTATCCATCCCATTGCTTCTTTGCTTTGGATGACACGCGCCATCAGCCGATTCGATATGACTTGCATGGAATGAACCAGAAAATAGCGCTTCAGCTTCCTGGTCATCATGAGTACTGCATAGAGTAGCTTCTGTACCTGTGGGTATCTTGTCTAAGTGTCTTTCAAAATTTCACTGACAAAGTATACCGATTGTTGTTTTACTTCTGTGTTGTTCTGGTCGCTCAACGGCAATGACTATGTTGACAAATACATCAGTGGCTGAAACATAGAGTAGTGGCACATCATCGAACTTCGGTGGAACCAGTGTTGGTAAGGACCTTAGATACTGTTTGAGTTCAATGAAAGCCGCTATCGCATGATCGTCCCCCTGAAAGCCATACACTTTGCGTAGCAACTTGTAGAAAGGCATACCACGTTCGCCTGACTTAGATATAAATCGGTTGAATATTGTCATCATGTCTGCTAGCTTTTGGATTTCTCTTCAGGTTTGGGGCAGTTGCAATTGTTCAATGACTTCGACCTTCTTTGGATTAGCGTCGATTCCCTGAGCCGACACCGTATAGCCCAGCAGCTTCCCTGATGATATACTGAATACACATTTTTAGGATTAAACTTCATCTTATACTTACAGAGATTACCAAAGGTTTCTTTGAGGTCATCAAGTAGATCCCCATGGTTTGAGGTCGGATTGGGGTTGGATCAAAATTTTATTCATATTTTACTTAGATTTATAAAAGGGCCATTTTTTTGTGAAAGGACCCACGAGCTAAGGCCCTTTACCAGGCCTAGTGACGGTGAGCTACGGAAATGGAGCTGTAGGGGAGAGAGCTTCAGACTTGCGAGGGGATAAACAGAGGATGGGAGTTGGCAGCGCGTGAAAGGCACGGATGACCAGCGGCTATCGGCAACATGGAGAAGAAGCTCTAACAATGGCCCCTAACACAGAAATAAGTGACTGGCCGATGGGCCCTGCATCAAAACATTTTCCCCAAATTCAACAATTCCATTGCTTTGCGTATTTCATCCAAGAAAAATACTTCCATTTCTAGGAAGATTCTGAAAAAATTGAGGTTGTAGGTTGAAGGATGTGGAACAACTTTTGGTATTGACACTTGGTTCAATTTGTAGGAAGAATAGATTGCGTATAATTGTTGGTTGCATTGTGCCTCTCAGTCGGTATATATAGAGCCTAAGAGTCTTGAGGGACAAGACACCTCCGGATATATATGGTAGTCTACAATATATAATATCTATCGTATCAAATATATCCCGACATATATGACAGTCTATTATACATAATATATAGTCTACCAAATATACTTTAACATCCTCCCATAGTCACAGCGGGAGCACTATAGATGGTGAGACTGGAGAATGAGTCAAAGGTAGAATCTGATGAGCTGACATCCCCTCGTACTTGCAGCGTCGTGATGGTGTGTATGTTGTAACTGAAGTAGAAACCAATGAGTACCACATGCAGATGATAGCCCTTTAATGCTAAGATAGGCGAGGTCAAGGTGGACGTGGTTGTAGCCATGGAGAAGTGTGTTGTTCTGACATCATCTTGATGAGCAGATAGATACACACAACTGTTGTGTCCCAATAAAAAAGAAAACAAAAGAAAAAAGGAAGTCCTGAATGAAGACTGGCCTGAGAGTATGAGATGGCAAGGGTGATAGGCACTCACGATTGAGCATGGCCTGCATCAGCCTGACTGCGGCATCAACGGTGTCACGACGTCCTGGAGGTGGTGGTGGACGGCACTGACTTAAACCATTAGCTTGCTTGATGAAGACAAACAGACGTGGGTGGTGTCATCACCTAGATCGATGATGGCTCCGACGTAGATAGCTCGACCATGAGCATCGTTGTTATTGCAGCCTGGAGGGCTCGCAAGAGCAACTTCATCCATCGGGGGTGTTGACGTATGACAGGGTGATGCAATCCCGATCAGTGATCGGGAAAAATAAAAGACTTGCAGCAGTAGATGAATAATCATCTGTACACCTTTGTGTGCCACGGTAGTCAGGGACCGCCTATCTGACGTAGAGGCTAGCAGTCAGACCGCCACCCGCGGCGGTCCAACCGCCTCAAGGAGAAGTGTTGCGGCGCGACCGTGCACGCTACCTGTTGCTGCGGTGTCGAGGCCATCGTCGTTGTCCTGTTGCCAGCGTGTCCTGACTTGTATGCACTGTTGCAGTGTGGTGAGGACTCCGAGTTCTGGGCACTATTGTCAGAGGACGGTGAGTCCTTACTACCGGCAAGCGGGAAGTTTCAATCTACTAATGCATGACAACGCGAGAGCGATGAAAGATGCCGGATCAATAGGATCTGTGGTGAACGAGGGGCGCTACCCCTGGTGGAGTCGAGATCGATCTCCCTGGGGGCGTTGCGGTCGAAGGCCGTGGAAGACTTCGAGGATCAGAAAAAACTAAGCTCTGGTTATCATGTAGGAAGAATAGATTACATATAATTATTGTTTGTATTGCATTGTGCCTCTTGGCCGGTATATATAGAATACAAGAGTCTTGATGGGCGAGGAACCTCTGGATACATATGGTAGTATACAATATATAATATCTATCCTGTCAAATATTTCCCAATAAATATGACAGTCTATTATATAGTATATATAACCTATCAAATATACTCTAGCACAATTCTCCACGTAGATTGAATTAAAAATCAAAACTCCCCTCAGATTTGAATTTCTAGGTGCTTATGTCTTGGGTGTTTTGTACACACTAATGCAAATGCATTTCTCCATAATCATGGCCGACAACTTCTCCATATGTATCCAAAAAAGTTAGTCCTTGATCTGAATGACAGTCATAACTTGGTTCCCCATAAATCTCATGATATTGCAATCCAAAGTTGCTTAATTGTTAAGTTGACGGGATTTCTCAGCTTTTTTTATGAATCAAGAGCTCTTCTCTTCATTAATCATAATCATAGGAATTACAGTCATGTTGTAGAGTCTGTAATAGAAATATGGGTGGACACTCCCAATGAAAGTTGTTCCAACTGGATTTCTCAGCTTCTCAGGATTATGGGCAATTAAACATGTTAATCCTTTTGTTTAAAGAACTAACACTCATCCTGAGTTTTGGACACAGCACAATGATAGAGTGTAATGTAGAGTGTAATGTGTACATCCGTACCTTCGGTGATCAAGTTGTAAGCTCGGCCAAAAGAAAATTGATACACCCGCACAGTGGGTCTAGCTCCACTGGTTAGATTTCTAATGATAGAACTAATTTACCTAGGTTCAAATCTCATATTTGACATAAGTGTTGAATTTATGGCTAATTATTTTTTCGAGTGGGAGGCGACATCCCATTGATAATGAGATGCTCTTGGTGATTGACTTCGTGAATCTTAAGATCAAACCAGTTCAGAGTTTTAGAGGTGCTCATAGAAGTAGCGTGTGGATACGTGTATTTATAGATGTTATCTATATATATATAAGTATACTTCTCAGAAAATTTGTTACACCCATTTGAGTATGCATGGGTAACCGTTTCTGAAAACTAACCCGGTCCAGACACTGCTTAGCGCATAGCCTTCTTGCGGACCCGAAATAAAATATTTTCCAAGATAAAAAAAATTTATGTAACTTTGTCGGGCATTAGCGACATCCCGTAGATAGTGAGGTGCTCAGGTCACCTCGTCGTCCCCGTTGTACGCCAGGTACAGCAGCTCGGCCGACTCCGCGCCGGCGGAAAGGATCAGGCTAAAATCGTCGGGCATTAGGCGGACCGAGTGGCCGACTACTGGAACAGAGCGCGCATCACCGTTTCCAGGAGATGCACACGTGCCGCCGCGTCCCTCGTCCCCTCAGATGCTCCTGCTCATCCGCCGCCTACTTCTCTTCTGCCATATCTCTCAATCTCACTCAGGAGGACACTAAGAAGAAATCGCCGCTCTCCAGCACATCGGCACCAAATCTAGGCCGAGCTTGCTCCCCTCGGTGTCGCAGGCGGCATTCCGTCGTCTTGGCACAGGGACGGCGTGGCGCGAGTGGCGTTCGGGCGATGGCGACGGCGGACCCGTGGCCTTTCCACGATGGAGACGCTGTTTCACAGGATGGCGGTTCCACACGTCAGTGAGGACACTATGATTTGGGTCCACACGGCAGGAAGATTTGGGAGCCCCTTGAAATGGGGGTTTTTGGGAGGAAATTTGAGAGTCCACCTAAAAAGTAGGTGTCCGTTTAGCAAGGTCGCTGGAGTTGAGTTTTTGAGCTCTCCTCCTAAAAAGTTGGATAGAGGCTCATTTGAGAACTGGAGATGCTCTTACAACTAGAAGTTTTGTTAGCACCTGGTTACGGTTTCTTTTACCCTTAGTGACATGGGATGTCACAGATTACTCCTAGCGGAAGCAAGCCAAGGTACCAACGGGCAAATATACCATTACATGCGGCTCAGGGGCAGCAGTGATCATTGTATCATATTGCCCCAGATCGTAGAGCGCAGCATCAACCGTATAATCTCAGGGCAGACATTGCGTCTCACAGTAGCAAGAGCCGGGAAATCATCAGACGCGCCGCCAATGTTGTTGGGGCTTTCATCATGGCATGCACGTGTGCAAGTGAAGTCAGCAACGCACATCCCACGATAAAGGCCGCTCAGGTGTCCCCAAGGCACGCCATCTCTGCATGCATGAACACATATATGCAAGAATTAAGCTTGTTAATTTGCCAGATATAAAAGAACATATAATCAAACCACGCGGCTAGTGCTTTTGGTATATATAATATATATATATGCATCAATACGTGCACTTACATACCTGCGGCCACGATGATGAGTAAGAGGAGATTACGGCAGAGCTAGAGAGATATTCCTTCCATCCTTCGTGAAGGCTCCATTGTTATCGCTTGTTTTTTGGTTTTTGGTTCGTCTGTTGAAGAGGAATGTGCTAGCGAGCATATATATGGCAGACGAGTCTGATCGACGAGAAGCTTGGCACGCAATATATACAAATCCGTGTCGAAGCGCAGACAAATTTTCGTTGACTGCTTGCATTGGTTTCTCCAAACTATCACTACCAGACGGACGGGTACGGACAGACCAGACTTGTCGTCTAGAATGTTTGGAGATCTAAAACGTACGGGATTCCTCAATAACAATGCTACCACCACTTAAAAAAAGTTTCTGCAAGCGGTTCTAGAGCCGCCCTCTTTCAAATTGAAGGTCATATATTGGTCGGTAACAATCAATATAACATATGTTCATCAGTGACATGACACTGATAAATATATGAACTTATGTTCATTGATTTCACATCACCGATGAATGTATGGACGGGTTGATGTGACAGCCGAGTTGTAGCTGTGTGGGCTATACATTCGTCGATTAACCAACACACCTATGGGCCACGTTAACCGATGAATTTATGTCCCGTGGGCACATAAATTCATCGGTTAATCAAATAATTTAGTTGAATTTTTTTACTATTGCCTATTTTAGTCTCCCTAGACGGGGAGCCTCCAAAATAGGCCAATATACAAACAAAGCATGCTTATTTCACCACAATTTAACATAGAGCACTAGAAACTTTTGAAATTGATCACATGTCATCCACAAATGAGTTTTAATTACAAGTATCTTAACCAAACTAAAATGTAAAGACGGCCACGTCACAACTCCAACTTCACTCTGTCACATCCTTGTTGCCGCTGGATCCTCTCACGTTCGGGTTCAAGAGGTCATCGGTGAAGTCGTCTCCCACCCCGCCGTCATGATGTGATGTGATCCTGAGCGCTGTAAGACATATAAATTAACGTGTTAGAAATGTGAAATACTCAAGTATACTTACAAAGTCAAGATTTAAATAAAAATTAACAAGTCATCTATATTTGGATCAAATTTGCATAAACTTGTCTTATCATTGGTGGCAAGGAAGTAGGTCGGTGTGGTGTCATCTATAGAGGCATTGCAAAGGGCGGTGGCGCTTGCCCTCCTGGTGCAGGTGCCCACGACATCGGCATCGGTGACGGCCAGTAACCCTGACCTGACTATGGGGGAGGAGTGCTAGAAGACTGACCTAGAGGCGGCAGGTGCCAGAAGCCTGCACCTTGTGGCAGCCAAAATCCAGCTAGAAGCAGTGGCGGCCACGTGAAAGTTTGCTCGACTACCAAAGATACTCTCCGTGGCATCACGGGTGTCTAGCTACTCTAAGAACTCTGTAATAGTAAAGATTGACTCATGTTTAATAATTTAAATTCTAATTTGAATAAAAAAGACAAGTTTACTTGTGTACTGTCGAGGCGTGGGTGATGGATTATCCGGTGTGGTGGGATAAGGAAACAATGGTGGCATACCATATGGAGAATAGTCATACTGCAAGAATTAGTTAATCATTAGTTATGCGGTTAAGCAATATTTGAAATTAGATAAACTACATCATCTCGATGATGTATTGCTGGCTTTGCATCAGGCTATGAATCAGTTCATCCCACTGGACGAGGAAGTGGAAGAAGTATGTCGTTGTCGGGCATAACTCCCACGGATCACAACCCCGTCGCCCAAAACAACCCTACAATAAAAGTAAGTATTATAAACTGACAATACTTAATGAAAGATAATCGATACCTTCACATACCTTCCATGTGGGGTATCTCTGCCCATAGCATACGCATCATTGATGTTGAAGGGTACTGACCACGAGTCTTCTAGATCTGGCCCGTGTATCTTCTTCAACTCCTCCGTGCAGTGTTGTTGAACACAGTGTTGGCTTCAACCTCGCTAACTCCATCCACCAAACGAAAATGTTAATGCTTGCAAGAGAAAATTAAATTTGCCTAACAAAGTAAAAAACAATTGAAATTTGAAATTTATCTACTAAATTTACCTAGAACATCTTTACCACCACATCCTGAAAAGAGCTTTACTCAGCGTATTGCCTAAGTGCCCAATGGGTCCATGAACATGTAGTTACTCATCGGCCGCCTAGGTGAACCATGCTAGGGTAAAACAACCGACAAAACATCCACAACTTTGTGTTGACACACATACGTTGTCCCTGGCCATTCTAGTTGACGTCCTCCCATTGCCTCTCGCCAACTGGTTAGATCACAATTTTCTCCTCCCAGCTCCTAGAAGGTGGAGCCAGGAGAGAGTGTCGCAACCTACAAAAATTAAATTAGTTACTTTATACAAAAATTAAACTAAACAGTATTAAAATTTAACTAACATGTAGTTGATCTGCTGCTGCTAGCCACTGCTTGGCATCCTCCTCCTCACCCTCCTCGGACGACAACCCCTCTCACTCCTCAGATGCCTCCTCCTCAGGAGTCATGCAACACCCCAAGGAGCTGCTCTTGTCACTGACGAGAGGCCACTATGCACTACAGTTAAAAACATAAAATATAACAATCACTACGTGAGAAAGAGACAACCGTCATCGTGTCTTGCATTATAGAGTCATCTGAGACGTGCATCTGGATGCGTTCCTGATTAGGATACATCTGAGACGCGCCCTACATAGGGCGCGTCTCCCATTAGCAAATAATCCGAGACGCATTATAAGGGCGCGCGTCACCGATTTAATTGCTGACTGGGGCCACTGTGGCACTAATATGAGACACGCTAAGGGTCATGTGTCTCCCATTATAAAAAAATCTGAGACGTGTTTTAACTTAGCGCGTTGCCGATTTGATTGTCGATTGGGGCCACTATGGCACTAATAGGAGACATGTCCCGTTAGACACGCGTCTCCTATTTGATGCCCCCATGGACATCCTGGTTGCTGACTGTATCTTGGAGCTAGTTAGGATTTGGAAGCCACATTGTACCTGTATAAGCAACATACATATACACACAACATACATAAACATATAGCCAAATTGTCAATCTCCATATGTTACCGATGGAGATCACACATTCAATTATATTTACCAATCAAATATTACACAAAGTGTTCATTGTTTCGATCACAAAGCCTAGGTATCAATTAACTATTACACAAAAAATAATTGTCATCTAACGCAAACCCTATGATGAGAAATGAAATTCTCCTTTTTGACTAATGACTTTCGATACGATAAACCCTGCTAGCCTCTATCTAATGTGCTCCTGCCATGATAAAATGATAAGTACGTATCACTAAAAGATGAATATGCATATTTAATCATAAATGCCGACAATAAAGTAAAATAAATGCACTTACACTTACATCGTAATTTGGTTGCGCTCTAAATGCAACCATGTTTAAGTATACATAGAAGACGTATCTGTTGCTCGGAGGTTATTGTTGGATGTAGAATATAGTATGATATTTAAGCTTTTGATATTTGCCTTTTGGGTGTCCTCCTAGCATGAAAAGAATCAGAAACTAAAGTTATCGTGCAATGAGGAAACGATCAGAAACTAAAGTGAAGAAGGAACTTACTCATCAAGAACGGAAATGACATCACTCCAATCACGAAGCTTTGTTGGACGATGATATTCTTGACTTGATCATCAAGGTGACAAAAGGAGGAATCTCATCAAATTGATCAAACTCTTACTCATCAATGGCATTCTCGAGTCTGACAATTCATCATTTTTCAGGTGTAACCACCTTAAATCTTTTGTTTGTTGTGTCTGGAACATGGAACACATGAGCGATGTGTTTTGCTAACATGAAAGGCTCTGACTTATATCCCTGATGGTTAAGGTCAACGCTAATAAACATGTACTTGTCTTTTATAACGCCCTTGATTGCATCAACCTAGTTGCAATAGAAAAGAGGAATCTTGAAACCATTAAAGTCAAGCTCCAAGATTTCTTGTATTTGACCGTAGTACATGCTTTTGTCTTAGCATGTAATATCATAAGCATCAACACGTACACCACTATTCTGATATGTGCTTTTCTTATCTTATTGTTCGGTGTAGAACGTGTATCCATTTATACCATACCCTTGATATGTCACAATAGTGAATATAGGATCACGAGCCAACTTTTTTAGATATTCACTTGTATGAGTATCCGATTGAGAAATATGATCCCAGAGCCAGACAATGAATTTTTTGATGTGTTCATTTGCTAACTGTGATTTATTGCACCCATGATTGTCTCTAAGCAACACCTCCTTGTGCTCATCCAAGTACTCGGACATAATGGACATCTGTTACGACACGTGCAAATGAGCGCAATGAAATAAATTTGGATCTGGAGCCCAATGGTCTCATTTCCTATTATCCTCCCATCATGATGAGACTTGGGAACACCA